>JAJEOU010000491.1:1065357-1118881 GCA_021534815.1 Acrocephalus arundinaceus
GCTGCCTCTAGCCCGGGTTTTCCTCGGCGGGAAGAGCCCGAGGCAGGAATTGGGAATTTCTCTCTCTCCTCGCTCCATCATTTCCAAGTTTATCCCGAAGATTTCTCTCCCTCCCATTTTACCCGCTCCAAGAGTCAGCGCTGAGGGCTCAACCCCAAATTCCAACCCTAAACACACAAAGGGGATGAAGGGAATCAAACCCATCCCAAAGAAATTCCCAGCCTGGGAAAGCCGGGAATGAGAGAAGCTCCGGGGTGGGAAATGGGGACGGAAGAACTGGAATTTAAAATTAAACTGGGATTTAAAATTAAACTGGAATTTAAAATTAAACTGGAATTTAAAATTAAACTGGAATTTAAAATTAAACTGGAATTTAAAATCCCTGTGGCACCCCAGGGCTGGGGAGGATTTGGGATTCCCGGAGCGCTGCGCGTTCCCAAATATTTGTGTTTTCCCTGCAGGGAGGGATCGGCGCTGCTGGGGCCGGGAATTCCCGCTGGCAGCAGCCGGGATCGGGCGGGATCAGCTCCCCGAGCAGAGCCGGGAACTCATCCCGGCCTCATCGGGAATTTGGGGTTTGTTTTCCACCAGGGAATTTCGGGTTTGTTCCCTGCCCGTCCTCCCCGATTGTTTTTACCCCGGGAAAGGGTGGTGGGGGAGCGCTGGGAACAAAGCTGGATCGGGAATTTTCCTCTCCGGGAAAAGGGGCTCGGGTGCTCTCCTGGAAGGATTCCTTTTTTTTTTTAATTTATTAATAGAAATGCCAGTTAATTTGATTTATAATCCGGAGTGTTAATGGAGGAGAATCATAAAGCAGCCGGCTCGGGGAGCTCCTCTTTAATCAGCCCGAGCTGCCGGACAATTCCCAGCCCCAAAGCGCCGGAAAATCCAACCCAAATCCAAGTTTTCCTTTCCGACCATCCCAACAGAACCTTCTGTAGTGACAAGTTTGGGGTTATTTTTATTTTTATTTTTATTTTTATTTTTATTTTTATTTTTATTTTTATTTTTATTTTTATTTTTATTTTTATTTTATTTTTTAATTTTTATTTTATTTTTTATTTTTATTTTTAATTTTTATTATATTCTAATTTTTATTATATTTTAATTTTTATTACATTTTCATTATATTTTATTTTTATTATATTTTTATCTTTATTTTTACTTATATTTTTATTATATTTTTATTTTTATTTTTATTTTTATTTTTAATTTTTATTTTAATTTTAATTTTTATTTTTTTTTCTTTAATTTTTATTCTATTTTTATTCTTATTTTTATTTTTATTATATTTTATTTTATTATATTTTACTATTATTTTTATTTTTATTTTTATTATATTTTATATAATAATATAAAATATAATATTCTTAATATATTCATATTTATATTTATATTATATTTGAAATTTTATTTTAATTTTGATTATAATTTTTATTATTTTTATTTTCACTTTTATTTATATTCATATTTTAATTTTAATTTTAATTTTTTTTACTATATTTTCATTTTTAATTTTTTAATTTTTTATTTTATAATTTTAATTTTTTTTCCCCGATCATTCTATTCCCTCCCCATCGCGGCGGCTGCCAGGAGCCGGCAGGGAGCGAGGTTTGGAGGGGCAGCAGCGGCGGCTGTAAATGTGCACAATATTCCACATTATATCCATGTCAGTGCCGAGCAGCGCCGGAACGAGGCACGGTCAAATCTGGGTGACAGATTGAGGTGAAACCGGGCACGGGGAGCCTGGGGAGGGAAGGAGCAGCCCCGGCTGGGCCGGGCGCCCCACGGAATTTATCCTGCAGGGGACCCGAGCCGCTGCCACGGCGGGAATTGTCACCGCTGTGGGGCCGCCGGTCTCACAATGCCACCTAGTGCTGCTGCCCGGGTCACCGGGCTGGTCCCGACCCCAAAACCGGGACATGGCCGAGGGTAGCCAAAGCCCGATCCTAAAATCGGGATATGGCCAAGGGTAACCAGAGTCTGACCCCAAAATCGGGATATGGCCGAGGGTAACCAGAGTCTGACCCCAAAATCGGGATATGGCCGAGGGTAGCCAGAGTCTGACCCCAAAATCGGGATATGGCCGAGGGTAGCCAGAGTCTGACCCCAAAATCGGGATATGGCCGAGGGTAGCCAGAGTCTGACCCCAAAACCGGGATATGGCCGCAGGTAGCCAGAGTCTGACCCCAAAATCGGGACATGGCCGAGGGTAACCAGAGTCTGACCCCAAAACCGGGACATGGCCGAGGGTAGCCAGAGTCCAACCCCAAAATCGGGATATGGCCGAGGGTAACCAGAGTCTGACCCCAAAATCGGGATATGGCCGAGGGTAGCCAGAGTCTGACCCCAAAATCGGGATATGGCCGAGGGTAGCCAGAGTCTGACCCCAAAATCGGGATATGGCCGAGGGTAGCCAGAGTCTGACCCCAAAACCGGGACATGGCCGAGGGTAGCCAGAGTCTGACCCCAAAACCGGGATATGGCCGCAGGTAGCCAGAGTCTGACCCCAAAATCGGGACATGCCTGCTGGTACCCAAAGCTCAGCCCTGACCCCAAAACTGGGACATGCCCGTGGGTACCCAGAGCCTGACCCCAGAATTGGGACTTGCCCCTGGGTACCTTAGAGTCCAGCCCTGACCCCAAAATCGGGACATGCCTGCAGCTACCCAGAGTCCAGTCCTGACCCCAAAATTGGGACATACCCCCGGATACCCAGAGCCCAGCCCCAAATTCAGGACCTGTGCCCGGGTACCCAAATCTCGACCCCAAAATCGGGACATGCCCCTGGGTACCCAGAGTCCAGCCCTGACCCCAAAATTGGGACGTGGTCCTGCGTCCACAGAGTCTGATCCCAAAACAGGGACGTGCCCCCAGTACCCAGAGTCTGACCCCAAAATCGAGATCTGCCCTCGGGTCCCCAAAGCCCAGCCCCGACCCCAAAATCACGACCTGCCCCTGGGTACCCAAAGCCCGACCCCAAAACTGGGACATGCCCTGGGGTACCCAGAGCCTGACCCCAAAATCGGGACCTGGCCTCATGTCCTCAAAGCCCAGCCCTGACCCCAAAACTGGGCCCTGGCTCTGGGTACCCAGAGTCCAATCCCAAAATCAGGACATTGCCCCCGGATACCCAGAGCCCAGCCCCAAAACTGGGACATGCCCCTGAGTACCCAGAGCCTGACCCCAAAATCGGGACCTGGCCTCATGTCCTCAAAGCCCAGCCCTGACCCCAAAATCGGGACCTGCCCCTGGGTCCCCAAAGTCCGACACCAAAATCGGGACCTGCCCCCCAGGTACCCAAAGCCCAGCCCCAACCCCAAAACTGGGACATGCAGCCACGTCCCCAAAGCTCAGCCCCAAAATCAGGACCTGGCCCTGTATCCCCAAAGCTCAGCCTCAACCCCAAAATCAAGACTTGCCCCCGGGTCTTTAAAGGCCGACCCCAAACCAGGCCCAGGCCTCTCCTGCCCCCCTGAGCTGCAATAAGGACACCCCGGCCTGAATTTGTCCCAGAGCCGCTTTTGGGGCCGTTCCCAAGGAGGGGCCGAGTCCTGGGGCCAGGATCAGACATTCCCGGGATTTGGGTTCCAGGCAGGGATAACCACGGCTCAGACACATTTGGGGTTCCAGGCAGGGATAACCACGGCTCAGACACATTTGGGGTTCCAGGCGGGGATAACCACGGCTCAGACACATTTGGGGTTTTGGGGCAGGGATAACCACGGCTCAGACACATTTGGGGTTTTGGGGCAGGGATAACCACGGCTCAGACACATTTGGGGTTCCAGGCAGGGATAACCACGGCTCAGACACATTTGGGGTTTTGGGGCAGGGATAACCACGGCTCAGACACATTTGGGGTTCCAGGCAGGGATAACCACGGCTCAGACACATTTGGGGTTCCAGGCAGGGATAACCACGGCTCAGACACATTTGGGGTGGGCTCTCTCCCTGGGTTTGGCAGATTTTTTTGGGGCTGGGAGAATTCCCACAGGAAGAAGGAAGGCCAGGCTGCAGTCCGAGGGCAACTTCGGTTTTTATTTCTAATTATTTGTTAAAATTAATTTAAATTATCTGATTTCACCCTTTCAAAAATATTTTATTTTATTTTATCTTATTTTATTTTATTTTATTTTATTTTATTTTATTTTATTTTATTTTATTTTATTTTATTTTATTTTACTTTACTTTACTTTATTTTATTTTAATTTATTATTTTATTTTTTATTTATTTTATTTTATATTTATTTTTATTTTTATTATTTTATTTTAGCTTATTTCATTTTATATTTTTATTTTATTATTTTACGTTATTTTATTTTATTTTACTTTACTTTATTTTATTTTTAATTTATTTTTTATTTTTTATTTATATTATTTTATATTTATTTTTATTTTATTATTTTATTTTATATTTATTTTTTATTTTATTATTATAAGGCATTTTATTTTATTTTTCCTTATTTCATTTTATATATTTTTTAGTTTATTATTTTATTTTATTTTACTTTTATTTTATTTTACTTTATTTTACTTTATTTTATTTTTAATTTTTTATTTTATTTTATTTTATTTTATTTTATTATTTTATTTTACCTTATTTCATTTTATATTTCTAATTTTATTATTTTACTTTATTTTATTTTATTTTACTTTATTTTATTTTATTTTACTTTATTTTATTTT
Source organism: Acrocephalus arundinaceus (assembly GCA_021534815.1). NCBI lineage: Eukaryota > Metazoa > Chordata > Aves > Passeriformes > Sylviidae > Acrocephalus > Acrocephalus arundinaceus. The sequence goes on from JAJEOU010000491.1 coordinate 1,070,047, forward strand.
TAATTTATTATTTTATTTATTTTATTTTATTTCATTTTAAATTTTTTAATTTTATTATTTTACGTTATTTCATTTTATTTTATTTTACTTTACTTTATTTTACTTTATTTTTAATTTATTATTTTATTTTATTTTTATTTTATTATTTTATTTTATTTTACCTTATTTCATTTTAATTATTTTACGTTATTTTATTTTATTTTATTTTTATTTTATTTTACTTTATTTTATATTTATTTTATTATTTTATTTTATATTTTAAATTTTATTTTACTTTATTTTATTTTATTTTACTTTATTTTATTTTATATTTTAAATTTTATTTTACTTTATTTTATTTTATTTTATTTTACTTTATTTTATTTTAATTTGCTCCCACTCGTTGCTGACAACTTTCAGATCAAACACCCACAGAGGCTCCGCAGAGCTGCAAACCAGGACTGATCTCCCATGGAACACGAACCATTAACAGTCACCCCTGGGTCAGTAAATTCCAGAGGAATTTTCCCAAATTTCCCTGGGTGCAGGTGGGAGCCGGGACCTCGAACATCCCGGAATTCCAGGGCCAAACATTTCCTCTTCGGGGTGAATTTTGGGAGCAGAACTCCCACTCCAGCATCAAAACTCCAAGTTTTCCATCATTTTTTAAATTTCAGTTTTTAACAGAAGTCGTGATGCTCAAATGCCGTAAAAATCTGGAAAAATCTTGGGATTTGTTTGGAATTTTTATTGAGTTTTTTGGTTTGTTGGGTTTGGGGTTTTTGTGGGGTTTTTTGGTTTGGTTTTTGTGCTGTTTGGGGTTTTTTTTGCCTGGATCTGCAGCATCTGAAGAAAAAACATTCAGGAATATTTTACATCAAGGATCTTGGGAAGGATTTTCCATCCCAACACTTTTCCATGCGGAGGAAACAGGAAAAGTTATTGGGGTTTTTGTGGGGTTTTTTGGTTTGGTTTTTGTGGGGATTTTTAATTTTGGTTTTTGTGTTGTTTGGGGATTTTTTTGCCTGGATCTGCAGCATGTGAAGAAAAAACATTCAGGAATATTTTACATCAAGGATCTCGGGAAGGATTTTCCATCCCAACACTTTTCCATAGGGAGGAAACAGGGAAAGTTATTGGGGTTTTTGTGGGGTTTTTTGGTTTGGTTTTTGTGGGGATTTTTAATTTTGTTTTTGTGTTGTTTGGGGGTTTTTTTGCCTGGATCTGCAGCATGTGAAGAAAAAACATTCAGGAATATTTTACATCAGGGATCTCGGGAAGGGTTTTACATCCCAACACTTTTCCATATGGAGGAAACAGGGAAAGTTATTGGGGTTTTTGTGGGGTTTTTTGGTTTGGTTTTTGTGGGGATTTTTAATTTTGGTTTTGTGCTGTTTGGGGGTTTTTTTTTGCCTGGATCTGCAGCATCTGAAGAAAAAACATTCAGGAATATTTTACATCAGGGATCTCGGGAAGGATTTTCCATCCCAACACTTTTCCATAGGGAGGAAACAGGGAAAGTTATTGGGGTTTTTTGGTTTGGTTTTTGTGGGGATTTTTAATTTTGGTTTTGTGCTGTTTGGGTTTTTTTTTTTTTTGCCTGGATCTGCAGCATCTGAAGAAAAAACATTCAGGAATATTTTACATCATGGATCTCGGGAAGGATTTTCCATCCCAACACTTTTCCATGTGGAGGAAACAGGGAAAGTTATTGGGGTTTTTGTGGGGTTTTTGGTGCTGTTTCCCTCTCCCTGCACATTTTGGGCCTGGGACACAAATCCAGGATCTGGGGGGCAGAGCTGGGCAGATTTTCCAGGGAAATCAACAACAACAAAAATTCCAGCAGATCCTTGGGGCGCCTTTTTACCCCACCCAACCGCCATTTTCTGTTGGAAAAATAAGGATCCATATAAAAAATAATAATTAAAAATGGGATGAGTCCGATTTTTAGGTAAATCCCAGATTTTCCCTTGGAATTCCTGCTGCTGCCGAGCTCCAGCAGTGGAAATGGGAATTGTGCTCCCAGAAGGGAATTTTTCACTGATATTGGAAGGGATTTTTATTTCTTTATTCCCGGCAGGAATAAATCCTGGGCTCTCCAAATCCATCCCAGGGGGTCTGGGGGGATTTTTAGTTCAGAGGAGTTGGGAACAGACGGGGGTTGTGGGGTTGTTTTTGATGAATTCCTGCAGGTCCATGAATTCCATGGTTCCTGGGGATTTGTGAATTCCCTGATTCCTGTGGATCCATGAATTCCCTGATTCCTGAGGATTTGTGAATTCTCTGATTCCTGGGGACCCATGAATTCCATGGTTCCTGGGGATTTGTGAATTCCCTGATTCCTGTGGATCCATGAATTTATTGATTCCTGGGGATCCATGAATTCCCTGATTCCTGGGGTTTTGGAATTCACTGATTCCTGGGGATCCATGAATTCATTGATTCCTGAGGATTTGTGAATTCCCTGATTACTGGGATCCATGAATTCATTGATTCCTGAGGATTTGTGAATTCCCTGATTCCTGGGGATCCATGAATTCATTGATTCCTGGTGATTTGTGAATTCCCTGATTCCTGCAGATCCACAAATTTATTGATTCCTGGGGATCCATGAACTCCCTGATTCCTGGGGATCCATGAATTCCCTGATTCCTGGGGTTTTGGAATTCCCTGATTCCTGGGGATCCATGAACTCCCTGATTCCTGGAGATCCATGAATTCCCTGATTCCTGGGATCCATGAATTCATTGATTCCTGAGGATTTGTGAATTCCCCGATTCCTGGGATCCATGAATTTATTGGTTCCTGGGATCCATGAATTTATTGATTCCTGGGAATCCATGAATTCACTGATTCCTGGTGATTTGTGAATTCCCTGATTCCTGGGGTTTTGGAATTCCCTGATTCCTGAGGATCCATGAATTCCCTGATTCCTAGAATTCCCGGGATATTTGCCCCTATCCCAGGATATCCGCCCTTATCCCGGGATATCCGCCCTTATCCCAGGATATCCACCCTTATCCTGGGATATCCGCCCCTATCCCAGGATATCCACCCTTATCCCAGGATATCCGCCCTTATCCCAGGATATCCACCCTTATCCCAGGATATCCGCCCTTATCCCAGGATACCTGCCCATTATCCCGGGATATCCGCCCTTATCCCAGGATATCCACCCTTATCCTGGGATATCCGCCCCTATCCCAGGATACCTGCCCATTATCCCGGGATATCCGCCCTTATCCCAGGATATCCACCCTTATCCCAGGATATCCACCCTTATCCAGGATATCCACCCTTATCCCAGGATATCCACCCTTATCCCAGGATATCCGCCCTTATCCCAGGATACCTGCCCATTATCCCGGGATATCCGCCCTTATCCCAGGATATCCACCCTTATCCCAGGATATCCACCCTTATCCCAGGATATCCACCCTTATCCCAGGATATCCACCCTTATCCCGGGATATCCACCCTTATCCCAGGATATCCACCCTTATCCCAGGATATCCACCCTTATCCCAGGATATCCACCCTTATCCCAGGATATCCACCCTTATCCCAGGATATCCACCCTTATCCCAGGATATCCACCCTTATCCACCCTTATCCAGGATATCCACCCTTATCCCAGGATATCCACCCTTATCCCAGGATATCCACCCTTATCCCAGGATATCCACCCTTATCCCGGATATCCACCCTTATCCAGGATATCCACCCTTATCCCGGGATATCCACCCTTATCCCAGGATATCCACCCTTATCCCGGATATCCACCTTATCCCAGGATATCCACCCTTATCCCAGGATATCCACCCTTATCCCAGGATATCCACCCTTATCCCGGGATATCCACCCTTATCCCAGGATATCCACCCTTATCCCGGGATATCCACCCTTATCCCAGGATATCCACCCTTATCCCAGGATATCCACCCTTATCCCAGGATATCCACCCTTATCCCAGGATATCCACCCTTATCCCAGGATATCCACCCTTATCCCAGGATATCCGCCCTTATCCCGGGATATCCACCCCGGGATAAATAACAAATTCAATAACAAAAATAACAATTTCCCTGTTATTTTTTATTCATATAATAATAAAAATAACTACAACTAAATAATACATAATAATTTTAAATAATTAAATCTTATTTTAAATAATAAATAATAAATAATAAGAATTAATTAAAAGAATAATAATTAAATATATATAAAAATATCTGGTTTATTTATTATTCTTCCCTGCTGTTCCTTTCCCTGCTCCATGAATTCCCATGGCAGCGATCCCGAAGGACGCTGAGCCCGCGCCATTCCTGGGGCTGCAGCTCCACCTAGGCTCGGCACCGGGAATGGGATCTGGGATAGGGGATGTGGGATAGGGGATGTGGGATAGGGGATGTGGGATATGGGATATGGATCTGGGATATGGGATACGGGATATGGGATGTGGGATAGGGGATGTGGGATGTGGGATAGGGGATAGGGGATACGGGATATGGGATGTGGGATATGGGATAGGGGATAGGGGATGTGGGATAGGGGATACGGGATAGGGGATGTGGGATATGGGATAGGGCATACGGGATGGGGATGTGGGATGTGGGATATAGGATAGGGGATATGGGATAGAGGATAGGGGATATGGGATATGGGATGTGGGATATAGGATAGGGGATAGGGCATATGGGATATGGGATGTGGGATATGGATATGGGATGTGGGATAAGGGATAGGGGATACGGGGTGTGGGATATGGGATATGAATATGGGATGTGGGATATGGGATACGGGATCTGGGATATGGGATGTGGGATAAGGGATACGGGATCTGGGATATGGGATGTGGGATAAGGGATACGGGATGTGGGATATGGGATGTGGGATAGGGGATAGGGGATAGGGGATATGGGATAGAGGATAGGGGATATGGGATGTGGGATATAGGATAGGGGATATGGGATAGAGGATAGGGGATATGGGATGTGGGATATAGGATAGGGGATATGGGATAGAGGATAGGGGATATGGGATGTGGGATAGGGGATGTGGGATATGGGATGTGGGATATGGGATGTGGGATAGGGGATGTGGGATATGGGATGTGGGATATGGGATGTGGGATATGGGATACGGGATGTGGGATATGGGATGTGGGATAGGGGATAGGGGATAGGGGATAGGGGATAGGGGATATGGGATAGAGGATAGGGGATATGGGATAGAGGATAGCGGATATGGGATATGGGATGTGGGATATAGGATAGGGGATAGGGCATATGGGATATGGGATACGGGATCTGGGATATGGGATGTGGGATAAGGGATAGGGGATAGGGGATACGGGGTGTGGTGTGTGGGATATGGATATGGGATGTGGGATATGTGATGTGGGATGTAGGATATGGGATATGGGATGTGGGATACGGGATATGGCTATGGGGTATGGGATAGGGGATATGGGATGTGGGATGTGGGATATGGGATACGGGATGTGGGGTATGGGATATGGGATGTGGGATAGGGGATAGGGGATATGGGATAGAGGATAGCGGATATGGGATATGGGATGTGGGATATAGGATAGGGGATAGGGCATATGGGATATGGGATACGGGATCTGCGGTATGGGATGTGGGATAAGGGATAGGGGATAGGGGATACGGGGTGTGGTGTGTGGGATATGGATATGGGATGTGGGATATGGGATGTGGGATGTGGGATATGGGATGTGGGATGTAGGATGGGGATATAGGATGCGAGATATGGGATATTGGATATGGGATATAAGATGTGTATATGGGATGTGGGATGTGGGATATGGGATATGGGATATGGGATATGGGATGTGGGATATGGGATGTGGGATATGGGATGTGGGATATGGGATATGGGATATAGGATAGGGGATATAGGATAGGGGATATGGGATCTGGGATATGGGATGTGGGATAAGGGATATGGGATAGGGCATATGGGATGTAGGGTGTGGGATATGGATATGGGATGTGGGATAAGGGATACGGGATGTGGGATCTGGGATGTGGGATACGGGATCTGGAATGTGGGATATGGGATCTGGGATCTGGGATACAGGATGTGGGATATGGGATATGGATATGGGATGTGGGATATAGGATAGGGGATGTGGGATATGGGATGGGGGTATAGGATGCGAGGTATGGGATATTGGATATGGGATATGGGACGTGTATATGGGATAAGGGACACGTATATGGGATATGGGATATAGAATATGGGATGTGGGATGTGGGATATAGGATAGGGTATATGGGATATGGGATGTGGGATAGGGGATATGAGATAGAGGATGTGGGATATGGGATAGAGGATGTGGGATATGGGATAGAGGATGTGGGATATGGGACATGGATGCGGGATGTGGGATATGGGATACAGGATATGGGATATGGGATGTGGGATACAGCCACGGCATCCCAGCTCATCCCCATCTCCCTCCAGGAGCTCAGGGATGCTCTGACCAGTCCAAGCTCTGGATGTGGCTCGGAATTCCCTTTCCCCCTTGGAATATCCGCGCTCGGAGGCGCTGCCCCTCTCCGTACACGGAATATCCATGGAATATCGGTGGAATATCGGTGGAATATCCATGGAATATCCGCTCGTTCCCCCCGGCCCCTCCGGCTGCTGCCGGCTGATTGCCCCGAACTCGCTCGTTAATTACGGCTGATTAGCGGGGTTTGATAGCCGGGACCTTCCTGCTGCTCTGGAAAACCTGGAATCCCGGGAACGTGGGGAAAGATCTCCCTCTAGTGCTGCTGGCCGGGTGGTGTCTGGAATTCCATATTCCAATATCCCTCTGGCACTGCTGGTCAGGTTTTTTTGGATTTCAACATTCCAATATCCCTCTAGTGCTGCTGGCTGTGTTTTGTCTGGAATTCCATATTCCCATATCCCTCTGGTGCTGCTGGTCGGGTGTTGTCTGGAATTCCATATTCCAATATCCCTCTGGTGCTACTGGCTGGGTTTGGAATTCAACATTCCAATATTCCTCTGGTGCTGCTGGTCGGATTTTGTCTACAATTCCATATTCCAATGTTCCTCAAGTGCTGCTGGCTGTGTTTGGGTTTTTTTTAATTCCATATTCCAATATCCCTCTGGTGCTGCTGGCTGGGTTTTTTTGGAATTCCATATTCCAATATCCCTCTGCAACTGCTGGACGGGTTTTTTTGGAATTCAACATTCCAATATCCCTCTAGTGCTGCTGGCTGTGTTTTGTCTGGAATTCCATATTCCCATATCCCTCCAGTGCTGCTGGTCGGGTTTTGTCTGGAATTCCATATTCCAATATCCCTCTGGCGCTGCTGGCCAGGTTTGGAATTCAATATTCCAGTATTCCTTTAGTGCTGCTGTCTGGGTTTTGTCTGGAATTCCATATTCCAATGTTCTTCTGGTGCTGCTGGCTGTGTTTTATCTGGAATTCCATATTCCAATATCCCTCCAGTGCTGCTGGCTGTGTTTTGTCTGGAATTCCATATTCCACCTCTGCCAAGGTGCAGAGTTTGAGTGAGGCTGGTCTGGAGGGTGCTCAGGGTGGGTTTGGTGATTCCCTGGAATCACCAAATTCCCTGAGGCTCCTTTGGGGCCAAACCCTCGTCCTGAAGGGCCAAGGGCAGCCAGGGATGTCCGGGGGAGATTTCCTGGGAGAAATCTGGGATGGCAGCAGGCAGGAAATCACAGCTTGGGTGAGTTACAGCGGAAAGGTTTTCCAAACTTCTCTGGGAAACCTGGGGATGCAGCTGGGAAGGGACACAGGGCTGGAACCCTGGGAACACTGAGAATTCCAGGATTTCTGTGCTGCCAGGCACTGACCCCCAGCAAACCCTGCACTGACCTGAGGGGATGGAAAAGGTTCCCAAAATTGAGTGACAGCGCTGGGATTGTGGGGGTGCAGTTTGGATAGAAGTGTGTGAGATCACAGGGTGGGAAACTGAGAGTTTAAGGGTTTAGAATGCAGGAATAGAGATATAAAATATATTTTAAAAATAAATATAATATATAATATATAATACATAATATGTAATATATAATACATCATATATAATATAATATATATAATATAATATATATAATATATAATATATAATATATAATAATAATATATAATATATAATATATAATATATAATATATAATAATATATATAATTTTATATATATGTATATATGTAATATATATATATAATTATATATATAATATTTATAAAGCAAGATGGAGGATTTAGGGCAGAGGCCATTCCTTCTTTTTCACCTTCTCCTTCCTGGCTCTGGGTGGGATTTTGTAATTGGGTAGAAAAGTCCTCATTGCAGGCCAGGGGTGTTTGGTTATTGGGTTAAAAGTAAAAATAATTTAGGGGTCATTTCTTAATGGGACAGTTTATCCTTAAAAGGCCTTGTAGAGAAAGGGACAGGGCTCCATTTTTAGTTTGTGTGCTGGAAATGCTGAAGAACTCACGGCTTGTGAGATTTTAATGTAGATAAGAATTAATAAAGATCTGAGTCTGAACACAAAATATCACCTCGAGCATTTAATCCCCACCCTGGCAAAAAAGAAGATAAAATGTGACATCCCAAGGCTGGCCCAGAGCATCCCCAGGGCTGGAGGGCTCCGGGATTCCCTGGGAGTGGAGCCCACCTGGGACCCCCCAGCCCTGAGCAGCCTCCCCTCGGTGGAGGCTCTCCCAAATTTCCACCCCCTTCTGCATGGCACCTGTAGCCCTGATTTCATGTCTGAGATGTTTTAGTTTCTGAAATTCTTTTCCCAGGAAATTTCTGTAAACAAGAGAAATGTTTTTGTGGCTGTACCTGTGTTATTCATTCCTTCTCACAGGAGGGGCTTCCCTTTGTGTCCCTCTGGTTTGACCAGTGTGATCAGAGAGGTTTGCCTTTGTTTCATCAATCACATTGGTCTGTGTAAAATAATATAAAAGGGAGACACATCCCTAAATAAATGAGTCATTTTTAGCCTTCTGAATTTCAGAGTCTGTGTCATTGTGGTGTAAAGGAGCGTCACACAAACCCCACACCTGGCAGTGTTTCAGGGGTTTGTGGCTCTGGATCCCACACAAAGCACAGCCCTGATTTCATGTCTGAGATGTTTTGGTTTCTGAAATTCCTTTCCCAGGTGATTTCTGTGAACAAGAGAAATGTTTTTGTGGCTGTACCTGTGTTATTGATCCCATCTCACAGGAGGGGCTTCCCCTTGTGTCCCTCTGGTTTGACCAGTGTGATTGGAGAGGTTTGCCTTTGTTTCATCAATCACATTGGTCTGTGTAAAATAATATAAAATAATATAAAATAGTATAAAAGAGAGATATATCCCTAAAATAAAGAGTCATTTTAGCCTTCTGAACTTTGGAGTGTCATTGTGGTTTAAAACAGCATCAGGGACCAACCCCTGAACACCCAGCCCAGTTTTTCCTCATCCCCCAGGGCTGAGTTTAACCCCTGAGGTGGTGCTGAACATCCCACACCTGGCACTGCTCCCAAACCTCTGGCTCATCCATCAAAATTCTGAAATCCCTGTGGGAATTGGGAAAAAAAACTGGGGAGGAGATGCTGGTGGGTGGCTGCAGAGTGGAGCTTCCCTGCCGTGAATTCCCAAAGTTATTCCTCATCCAGCATGAGGAGCTCTGCTCTGGCAGCACTCTGCTGAAGTGTCTCAAATGTGCATTTAATTTGGATTTAATAACACCATTTTTCCCTCCGTCAATTATTGAAAGCATTTCTTGAGGTTTAGCAATTATTTAAGAGGTGCATTTACAGTAAAGTAATTAACTCAAATGGCAGCGTGGTGGAAATGGTGTGTTTCAAACAAATTTCAATATTTGCTCGCCAGAGAAAATATTTTCCCTGGCTCTAATTTGATCATCTCGCAGGCATTGTCTGGAAAAGTTTTTGGTCTCATTCAGCAACTTCATGAGGAGTTTTGAGAGTCTTGGGGAGAGGACAACAGGAAATCATTGTAAAGGTGGGAATGGCTCCAGCTCCATCCAGCCACTCATGGATCTGCCCTGAGCTGCTTGGTGGGTTTTACTTAGAGAAAACAAAAATCAGTTACAGGAGAAATTTGTGGAATCTCAGGTTGGTTTGGGTTGGAAGGGACCTTAAATCCCATCCCAATCCAGCCCTGCCAGGACAGGGACACTTCCACCATCCCAGGCTGCTCCAGCCTGGCCTGGGACATTCCAGGGATCCAGGGGCAGCCCCAGCTGCTCTGGGATGGAACCCCAAACCGTCCCAGCCCTGATGGATTCCAGCTCCTCATCTCTGTCAGACCCACCCTGGGCTGCTCTCCTGGGAGCCAGGGGAGAACAGGAGAATTTTTAGCAGCTAAAAATGTGAAAATGATGGGAGAAATCAAATCTGCTGTGATTTGTATTGAATTGGGCCAGTCAAAGTCTGCACCCCTGGGCTGGGCACTCCTGGAATTCCAGAAGGGTTTGGGATCTGATTCCAACCTTCCTCCCACTATCCCAGGCTGCTCCAGCCTGGCCTGGGACATTCCAGGGATGCAGGGGCAGCCCCAGCTGCTCTGGGAATTCCAGCCCAGCCAGGAATTCCCAATTCCCAATCTCCCATCCATGGCTGCCCTCTGGCAGTGGAAGCCATTCCCTGTGTCCTGTCCCTCTGTCCCTTGTCCCCAGTCCCTCTCCAGCTCTCCTGGAGCCCCTTCAGGCCCTGCCAGGGGCTCTGAGCTCTCCCTGGAGCCTTCCCTTCTCCAGGGGAACATTCCCAGCTCTCCCAGTTTGGCTCCAGCCCTGGAGCAGCTCTGGGCTCTGTCCATGCCCTGCTGTTGGATACCCCAGGGCTGGGGGCTGCTCTGCACTTGGGGTCCCACAGATCCCCACCCTCCCTCCTTCCCTCTGTGCAGGGATTTGTTCTCCTGGCCCTGCTCCTCTTCTCCTTCCCTCTCTCCCCCTTCCATCATCCCAATTTCCCCATCCCCTCTCCATTCCCTGTCCCTGGAAAATGGGCAGGGCTCTGCTGGCTGCCAGAAATGAAAATATTTTCATTTTTTATATTTGTTTTATATTATAATGAATATTTTAAAAATTGTTATTTTTTCATAATGATTTTTTATATAATTCGTTATTAAAAAACCCAAATTATATTTTTTATAATAACAAAACCTTTGATGCCTTGGGAAAGCTGAGCTGGAGCAGAGACTGGACAGAGCTGGAGAATAAAGCAGAGATTTATTGAAAGGCCTTTAGGGTACAGCTTGGGCAGGACAGGGCCTGGCCAGGGCTACACCCAAGGTGGACCCAAAATGGGCACAAAATGGACACAAAATGGTCACAAAATGGACACAAAATGGACACAAAATGGTCACAAAATGGACCCAAAATGGGCACAAAATGGGCCCAAAATGGGCACAAAATTGGCCCAAAATGGACACAAAATGGTCACAAAATGGACACAAAATGGACACAAAATGGACACAAAATGGACACAAAATGGACACAAAATGGGCACAAAATGGACACAAAACGGGCACAAAATGGACACAAAATGGACACAAAATGGACACAAAATGGACACAAAATGGGCACAAAATGGGCACAAAATGGACACAAAACGGGCACAAAATGGACACAAACATGGGCACAAAATGGACACAAAATGGACACAAAATGGACACAAAATGGACACAAAATGGCTGCCCAGTCACGAGGTCTCACACTTTTATCAGTTTGGGTCCATTTGCACCTTGGGGTTGAATTGTCCAATCCCAGCTCCAGGCTGTGAGCTCCCATCCTTCTTGTTCCTCCCTCCAGCCACCCTTGTTTGTGCTGTTGGGCTGAAAGTTGTCCTTGGTGTGCAGCAGGACAAGGATTTGTTTTGTGTCCCTGCTGTGTGACACTGACTGTGAGCTCAGAGCTGCACCCTGGGCACCACAGAATCCAAATTAATGGAAATTCTTTCCTCATATCCACCCTGAACCCCCAACACAACCTGAGGCCGATATTCACCCAGAGCTGAACAACTGCACTCAGAGCACCCAGATTCCCAAAGGCTCTGCCCTGATTTTCCTGATCAATGTTTTGTGTGGATCTGAGCTGCTCCTGCACGGATTCCAGGCTCCATTCCCGGGGTTCCTGGCCTGGGAGCAGCTCCTGGCACTGCTGCTGCCTCCCAGAGGGATTTCCTTCAGTGCTTCTTTGCAATATTCACTGTTCGACCATTTCCCCCCCAGAATCTTGTGTCTCCCAGCAGGAATTCTCATTCCTGGAGGTTCCCACCAGGAATTTTGATGGAATATGCTCTGGAGGTGTCCCAGGCTGGACGGTGACAGCGCAGTGTCCCCTCCCTGTGTCCCACTGAGGGGAGCTCTAATCCCAGCAATGAGCCTGAGCCTGCCAAGGCAGCTCCATCCTCATTTCCTGTGGCACCGGTGTGAAATGTGGGGTTGTGTTTGGTGTCAGGTAGAAAAAGATGGCCTTTGTAGTTATGGTTGTGAAATGTGTGGAAAAGGCCACGGGGTAATTATAAAAACATCTGTTTAATGAACAAAATGGAAAAAGCATGGAAAGGGGATTTTGAACTGATATTTTGCTTGCTTATAAGTGAATCATGTGAGCCTATAAGGTTTTTAATAGAAGGTTTGAACTATAGTTTAGCATATATATATAGAAAGGATTGTAATCACCCAGATAGAAGGAAGTGAGCTATTCCAAACTAAATTAATGATCCTGGAAAAAAAAAAATAGAGCAGCACCTGGAAGCTGGACATCACCAACAAAACTGATTTATAGTCCTAAAAAGGAAGACTGAATCTCTCATCTCTGGTGTTTTCTTCTGTAGAAGGAAATCTGGATGCCACCACCACTAATTTATGTCCTGGGAACCTCATCATCACAAGATGTTATTTCTGACCTCACTGATTTCATACCTTTTGAAGTATAGAAAATTTAACATCACCAATAGAAATTGATCACAATGGGTATAGAAATTATATTTCAAAAATAGAAATTAGGAGGAAACTAGAAAAAAAGGTTGCTGAGAAGTGATTATGGAAAACCTCAATAAATACCAGCAGAAAATCAACAGTCGGAGGGGAAACCCCCACTGTACCCAGCACTGCTTTGTTCACACTTTATCATTCTGTATTAATTAATAAATTGATTGCTGCTTGATAGATTGGCCGAGTCAAGCTCATTATTTATAACAACAGCACCGGGGTGATGGTCTGAAAGTGCCAGAGGGCAGGGAGGGATGGGATATTGGGGAGGAATTCCTGGCTGGGCTGGAATTCCCAGAGCAGCTGTGGCTGTCCCTGGATCCCTGGAATGTCCCAGGCCAGGCTGGAGCAGCCTGGAACAGTGGGAGGTGTCCCAGGGGTGGCACTGGATAATTCTTGATGTCCCTTCCAACCCAAATCATTCCGTGCCCCACAATCATTCCTGTAAATCCCCAGTGCTTGGATTTGTTCTGTCGGTCCTTGGAAGCCCCCTGGGTTACCTGATACCAGAAATGGAATTGTATACAGGGGTTTTTCATCCAGGATTTAAATAATTCCCAAAACAATCGGCTCTGCCCGAACAGGGACACTGTCCCCTCAGTGTCCCTGTCACTGCCACGGGTGCAGTGTGAGGTGATGATTGAAACCCTGGTGCGGGTGATGCCCTGGGAAGGCTGAGCTGGAGCAGAGACTGGGCAGAGCTGGAGAATAAAGCAGAGATTTATTGAAAGGGCTTTAGGGTAAACCTTGGGCAGGACAGAGCCTGGCCAGTGCTGCACCCAAGGTGGACCCAAAATGGGCACAAAATGGGCACAAAATGGACCCCAAATGGACACAAAATGGACACAAAATAGGCACAAAACGGACAAAAAATGGCCACAATCATGGACACAAAATGGGCACAAAATGGACACAAAATGGACACAAAATGGTCACAAAATGGTCCCAAAATGGGCACAAAATGGACACAAAATGGTCCCAAAATGGTCCCAAAATGGGCACAAAATGGTCACAAAATGGACACAAAATGGACACAAAATGGCTGCCCGGTCACGAGGTCTCACACTTTGATCAGTTTTGGTCCATTTGCACCTTGGGGTTGAATTGTCCAATCCCAGCTCCAGGCTGTGAGCTCCCATCCTTCTTGTTCCTCTCTCCAGCCACCCTTGTTTGTGCTGTTGGGCTGAAAGTTGTCCTTGGTGTGCAGCAGGACAAGGATTTGTTTTGTGTCCCTGCTGAGTGACACTGACTGTGTCACACTCTGTCATTTCCCCCTTTGCCATCCCCTCACCTCCCCACCCCCTCACCTCCCCACCACCTCCAGCCATACTTTAACTTGACATTTCCTGCCCTGCTCTGACCCCTCGCTATGCCCTGCTGTATAAATCTCGATATATTTTATATAAAACTGGCTGTGGCACCCCTGGAGCCCCAAAGGGGTGGGAATTCCCCAGAGCAGGCCCTAGGGCCAGGCACAGCCCTGCACGGGGTCACTCTGTGTCTCCTGGTGTTCCCAATCCCATCCCACATCCCACAGGCTCCTTGCCAGCCCTGGCAGTGGCCGGAGGTCACCTCACAAGGACACTGAGCTGGCCCCCAGCCAGGGCACAGCTCTGCCAGCCCGGCCCCTTGTCAGCCCTCATTTCTGACCTTTAAACCATCATCCCCTCCAGCCCTTATCTGAAACCTTCCCTGAACACCATCCCCAGCTCCATCGTGCTGAAGGCTGCTGGAATTTGTCCTGCTGGGATTGAAGACATCCAGGATTGTTTGTTGGGTTCCTGTGATGCCTTCAGTTTTATCTTCCATGTATTTTGGATTCTGTGGTGCCCAGGGTGCAGCTCTGAGCTCACAGTCAGGGTCACTCAGCTCTCTGCACACAGCAGGGACACAAAACAAATCCTTGTCCTGCTGCACACCAAGGACAACTGGGACAAGTTTTTCAGGCTGACCTGGAGCAGGGACTGGACAGAGCTGGAGAATAAAGCAGAGATTTATTGAAAGGCTTTTAGGGTACAACTTGGGCAGGACAGGGCCTGGCCAGGGCTACAGCCAGGGTGGGCCCAAAATGGACACAAAATGGACACAAAATGGGCACAAAATGGTCACAAAATGGTCACAAAATGGACACAAAATGGACACAAAATGGTCACAAAATGGACAAAAAATGGTCACAAAATGGGCACAAAATGGACACAAAATGGACACAAAATGGTCACAAAATGGGCACAAACATGGACACAAAATAGACACAAGATGGGCAGAAAATGGGCACAAAATGGACACAAAATGGGCACAAAATGGACACAAAATGGGCACAAAATGGACACAAAATGGGCCCAAAATGGACACAAAATGGACACAAAATGGGCACAAAATGGACACAAAATGGTCACAAAATGGTCACAAAATGGACAAAAAATGGTCACAAAATGGGCACAAAATGGACACAAAATGGTCACAAAATGGACACAGAATGGACACAAAATGGGCACAAAATGGACACAAAATGGACACAAAATGGGCACAAAATGGACACAAAATGGACACAAAATGGACACAAAATGGGCACAAAATGGTCACAAAATGGACCCAAAATGGTCACAAAATGGGCACAAAATGGACACAAAATGGACACAAAATGCCTGCCCAGTCAGGAGGTCTCACACTTTGATCAGTTTGGGTCCATTTGCACCTTGGGGTTGAATTGTCCAATCCCAGCTCCAGGCTGTGAGCTCCCATCCTTCTTGTTCCTCCCTCCAGCCACCTTTGTTTGTGCTGTTGGGCTGAAAGTTGTCCTTGGTGTGCAGCAGGACAAGGATTTGTTTTGTGTCCCTGCTGTGTGCAGAGAGCTGAGTGACCCTGACTGTGAGCTCAGAGCTGCACCCTGGGCACCACAGAACCTGAAATACATGGAAATCTCAAACTTCAGGCATAATTTGACTTAGCCCGTGTTAAACGTTAATTTTTCCTTCATTATTTGATGGAATTGCAGCAGGCTGCGTGTCTCCTGTGTTTTTTGGCAGCTCCTTTATATGAGATGCTCAAGAGCAGCTCTCCAGTGCTTTGTGGCCATCACATGCTTGGTGCTGGGCTATTTCTGGATCCTTATCCATGGGCAGCACTTCCCTGCTCTGAGGGCACCGGAGCTGGGCTGGCAGTGAATGAGTGACTGGGATGATGTCCTGGTTTGGAAGGACAGGTGTCTGGCAGGGAAAAGCTGGATCCTCCCTTGGAATGGAGAATTTAAACCCTCTCCCTCCAAATTATTGTAATTTTACAATTAAGGGACTTTCAGACAAAGATATGGGAATAGGAATAACAGTTCTTTACTAGGAATATTAAAAATACAAATGCAGTAGTACAAAAAACGCAAATGAACAAAAAACCCCAAAAACAACAACAAAAAAAACCCAAAACCAAACAAAAAAAAAAAAAAAACCCAACCAAAAACACACCAAAAAAAACCACCCAACACTAAAAAGACCCCCCAAAAACAACAAGAAAACCACTGACAGAACACAGCCTGGCACCCTGTTGGTCAGGGTGTTGGAGCAGCCCAGTTAAGCCCTCCTGCAGTGACAGATGTGGATCTTTTGGAGCAATGATCTTATAGAAGGGTCCAGTGGTGTGAGATGGGTCCAGCCTCCCTCTGGCAACCCAGTGCACACAGGCTGTGCTGGTGTTCCAAATTCCCTCTTCAAGAGAGGAATAAAAGCCATACTTGTATTAATATAAACATTACTTCTATTTATAACACTCCTGTGAGAAAGAATTCAGAAATTATGAAAACATCAAAAAGCTAAAAAAAATCAAAGTGACACACCCGTGACCCACAGTGTGGATTTTTCTACCCAATCACAAAATCCCACCCAGAGCCATGGAGGAGAAGATGAAAAAGAAGGACTGGCCTCTGCCCTAAATCCTCCATCTTGCTTTATATATATATATATTTATTTATTATTTTATATATAAAATAACAAATAAAAATATATAATATATAATATACAATATATAATATACAATATATAATATATAATATATAATATATAATATATAATATATAATATATAATATATAATATATAATATATAATATATAATATATAATATTATTATATAATATATAATATTATATATAATAATATAATATTATAATTATAATATATAATATATATTATAATTATTATATAATTATTATATAATTATTATATACTATATAATATTATATATAATAATATAATATTATTATATAATTATAATATATAATAATATAATTATTATATATTATAATTATATATTATAATTAATATTATATAATATTATTATATATATGCTATATTATATATTATATATTATATATTATATTATACATATACTATATGCATATTATTTTTATATTATATGTTATATTTTCTATATTATATATTATTATATATAATACATAATATATACTATATACTATATTATATATATTTTATATATATAATATTTATTTTTAAATATATTTTATATATCTATTCCTGCATTCTAAACCCTTAAACTCTCAGTTTTGCACCCTATGATCTCACACACTTCTATCCAAACTGCACCCCCACAATCCCAGCGCTGTCACTCAATTTTGGGAGCCTTTTCCATCCCCTCAGGTCAGTGCAGGGTTTGCTGGGGGTCAGTGCCTGGCAGCACAGAAATCCTGGAATTCTCAGTGTTCCCAGGGTTCCAACAACCCGGCAGTGCTGTGGGAGCTGGGACAGGCCCATGGATGGGGCTGCTGCCCCACTTGGAATTCACAGCCCTTCCTCTGCCCGGGAGGGGGAGGGAAGCAGAGCCAGCAGCTCAACCCCCACAAAAAAAACCCCAAAATGCTGGGATTTGGGTCTATTTTGCAGTGTTGTAGTTGGCCAAATATAGTTCTCCTACTGTGAGGATATCGATGGGTTTCATCTGACTGTGCCCAAAATAACCCCTCCAATGTGCTGAACGTGGAATTTCTCAGTGGAAAACTGGAGCAGGGATTTCACTGAGCCCCACTTTGGGTGTGGGGAACTCAAAGCTCATCCCAATCCCACGGGCAGGGTCACCTCCAACCACCCCAGCTCCCTCCAAAGCATCCAGCCCAGCCTGGAACACACCCAGGGCAAGGACACCCACACCGCTGGGGACAGGAGCTGCTCCAGAAATCCCTGTCCAGAAATCCCCCTCCAGAAATCCCTGTCCAGAAATCCCCATCCAGAAATCCCTCTCCAGAAATCCCCATCCAGAAATCCCTCTCCAGAATCCTTCTCCAGAAATCCCCCTCCAGAAATCCCTGTCCAGAAATCCCCATCCAGAAATTCCTTCTCCAGAAATCCTCTCCAGAATCCCCCTCCAGAATCCCTCTCCAGAAATCCCTCTCCAGAAATCCCTGTCCAGAATCCCTGTACAGAAATCCCTGTCCAGAAATCCCTGTCCAGAAATCCCTGTACAGAAATCCCTGTCCAGAAATCCCTGTACAGAAATCCCTCTCCAGAAATCCCTGTCCAGAAATCCCTGTCCAGAAATCCCTGTACAGAAATCCCTGTCCAGAAATCCCTGTCCAGAAATCCCTGTACAGAAATCCCTGTCCAGAAATCCCTGTCCAGAAATCCCCCTCCAGAAATCCCCCTCCAGAAATCCCTGTCCAGAATCCCCGTCCAGAATCCCTTTCCAGAAATCCCTCTCCATAATCCCACTCCAGAAATCCCTGTCCAGAAATCCCCCTCCAGAAATCCCCATCCAGAAATCCCCCTCCAGAATCCTTCTCCAGAAATCCCCCTCCAGAATCCTTCTCCAGAAATCCCCCTCCAGAAATCCCTCTCCAGAAATCCCCCTCCAGAAATCCCTCTCCAGAAATCCCCGTCCAGAAATCCCTCTCCAGGAATCCCTGTCCAGAAATCCCTGTCCAGAAATCCCCCTCCAGAAATCCCCCTCCAGAAATCCCCCTCCAGAATCCCTCTCCAGAAATCCCTCTCCATAATCCCTCTCCAGAAATCCCCCTCCAGAAATCCCTGTCCAGAATCCCTTTCCAGAAATCCCTCTCCATAATCCCCGTCCAGAAATCCCTGTCCAGAAATCCCTCTCCAGAAATCCCTCTCCAGAATCCCTCTCCAGAAATCCCTCTCCATAATCCCCCTCCAGAAATCCCTCTCCAGAAATCCCTGTCCAGAAATCCCTGTCCAGAAATCCCTGACCAGAAATCCCTGTCCAGAATCCCCCTCCAGAAATCCCTCTCCAGAAATCCCTCTCCAGAAATCCCAAATCCCATGGGAAGGACAAGAGGTGCAGCAGCAGCTCCAGCTCCATTTCTGCACCACGAGGGAGGCAGATGGTGCCGCTCCTGTGCCTCCCACTCTCCCAAGGTTTAATTACATCCCAGAAATAGCTGTGACAGGGATGAGTTACGGTCAGCTGCTCCTCCAGCACTGACAAGAGAGAGCAAACCCAGCTTTTATTTCCCTCTTCCCTTCAGGAAAAACCCCGTGGATGGAGCCTGAGGCCTTCCAGGTTGTGCCAGGTTTGTATTTTACCCTGGTTCTCTCCAGCCACCTGATGGGTTTAGTGATGGTGGAAGGGCTGTTCCCGTTGGGAAGTGTTTGTTACACAGAAAAATTCCAGATTTTCTGCCCCATGCCTGGAAGTGTCCCAGGAGCAGCCTGGGATAGTGGGAGGTGTCCCTGCCCATGGAATGGGGTGGGATTTAAGGTCCCCTCCACCCAAACCATTCCAGGATTCTGGTTTGATGAGACAAAGGCTGGGCCTGTGCATCCCTGGGCCTTCCCTGAAAATGATCCCTGAAAAGATGTAAATCCATGAAACACCTCCCTGCTCTGCCCCACTCCATAAAAATGGGATCTGACCCTGTGAGGTCTCATTCCAAGGGGTCCAGCTTGGCTTGGGGAGTGAAAGCTGCAGCCTGGAACCTGATTTTGGAGGGAAATCCTAACTGGGAGCTTCCATGTGCTCCCAGCCACGGGGAAATGTGGATTTCCTGAGGGAAAATAAACCCCAAACATCGACCCAGAGGATGGACTCTGGGACCATCATTTTCCCTGATGGGATAATTCCCTCCTTTTCCAGGAGAGGATCCAGTCCAGCCTGGGCTGCTGCAGAGGGATTATTGGAATATTGTGAGAAATCAGGAATTACTCCCCAGGGAGGCAGGGACAAGGAATCCAGGATTGTAGGGAATGAGATCATGGAATGGTTTGGGTGGGGAAGGACCTTAAATCCCATCCCACCCATTCCATGGGCAGGGACACCTTCCACCATCCCAGTTGCTCCTGGGACATTCCAGGGATGCAGGGGCAGCCCCAGCTGCTCTGGGAATTCCATCCCAGCCAGGAATTCCCAATTCCCAATCTCCCATCCATGGCTGCCCTCTGGCAGTGGAAGCCATTCCCTGTGTCCTGTCCCTCTGTCCCTTGTCCCCAGTCCCTCTCCAGCTCTCCTGGAGCCCCTTCAGGCCCTGGAATGTTCTGGAAGCTCTCCCTGGATCCTTCCCTTCTCCAGGGGAACATTCCCAGCTCTCCCAGCCTGGCTCCAGTGGGATTTTCCTTGGATGCCCCAATCCCCTCAGCAAGAGCACAAAGTTTTCCCACCCGGATACAAAACTTTGCTGTTATCCAGCAGAGCCCTCACTCTTTGGTTGGGATTTGATTGATTATTGCTTTTCCTTGGCGAAATCCCATTAATTGCCTCATTAGCGCAGTTTGGGATGCTAATTGGTGCCGTTTCCAGATTGGAAGTTGTGCTCCCAGCCTGTGCCTGGCTGTCCCTGCTGGCAGCACCTCCCCCTGCCTGGCAGCATCCCAGGCCCGGGGGGTTTTGGTTCAAGGAAAACAGCCTGGATCTGGTTTTTTCCTGGAAAAATGAGGTTCCTGCTCACTCTCAGTAATTCCTGAGCTGGGCTTAGCACCAGGGTGATGGTTTAGGTCTGGCCTTGGCTCTGGCACCAGTGACACCCGTGCCAATGGTGATGGGATCAGCAGGGATGGTCCTGCTCCTTCTCCAGAGCCCACGGACTGCAGGGAATGCAGGGAACACACGGATGGGATCTCCGGAATGCAGGGAATGCAGGGAACACACGGATGGGATCAGGGAATACAGGGAATGCAGAGAACACACGGATGGGATCTCCGGAATGCAGGGAATGCAGGGAACACACGGATGGGATCAGGGAATACAGGGAACGCAGGGAACACACGGATGGGATCAGGGAATACAGGGAATGCAGGGAACACACGGATGGGATCAGGGAATACACGGAATGCAGGGAACACACGGAACACACGGATGGGATCTCCGGACTGCAGAGAACACAGGGAACACACGGATGTGATCAGGGAATACACGGAATGCAGGGAACACACGGAACACACGGATGGGATCTCCGGACTGCGGGGAATGCAGGGAACACACGGATGGGATCAGGGAATACACGGAATGCAGGGAACACACGGATGGGATCTCCGGACTGCAGGGAATGCAGGGAACACACGGATGGGATCTCCGGACTGCAGGGAATGCAGGGAACACACGGATGGGATCTCCAGACTGCAGGGAACATACGGAACACACGGATGGGATCAGGGAATACAGGGAATGCAGGGAACACACGGATGGGATCTCCGGACTGCAGGGAACACAGGGATGGGATCAGGGAATACAGGGAATGCAGGGAACACACGGATGGGATCTCCGGACTGCAGGGAACACACGGATGGGATCTCCGGACTGCAGGGAACACAGGGAACACACGGATGGGATCTCCGGACTGCAGGGAACACACGGAACACACGGATGGGATCTCCCACCCCAGGAAAATGTGTTTGCTGTGCTCTCCATGGTCCTGCTGCTCATCAAGGGCCAGAGCTGCTGATGTTTTACTGATGCAGCCCCAGCGAGGCTGCAGTTTAATATTTAAATACATTTATTATGTACACTTTAATATTTAAATTACGGATAATCACTCCTGATAGCATCTGGGAGAGCTTTGGGATGGGTTTTCCCTTCCCTGGAAGTGTCCCAGGCCAGGTTGGACAGGGTTGGGAGCAGCCTGGGACAATGGGACATGGCAGGCCTGGCACTGGATGGGCTTTAAGGACCTTCCCAACCCAAACCATCCCGAGGTTTTAGGATTCTATGGAATGCCTATGGCCAAATTTCCCACTGCTTATTTAGGATTTTGGTGGGACTGACCTCTAAGTCCAGCTGGGGACTGAGAGCAACACCTGGAACAATCCTGCTTCCATTTTCAGTCGTGCTGTCTCCTAAATTTCCTGAAGTCTCAGGAAATATTTTAAGAGGAAAAGGAGGAGCAAACCACCAGCTGTTGGTTTCCTTCCTCTGGAAAAGGATGGTGAGGCTGGAGAAAACGGAGTGAGGGAATTCCCGGGGATCCATTCCCTTTGGAAATGTCTTCAGGCCAGTCTCCCCTGGGCCTCTGGAATTGGGGATGGAATCATTTCCCAGTGGGATGGGCTCCATGGCCAGGTTGGAAGGGATCACCTCCCACAGCTCCCTGGGGAATCTGGGCTTTGCAATTCCCAGGATTGGGGAGGAAATTTCTGGAACATTCTATTATAAATACACATTACAAAGTTGGCTTTTCACAAACATTAAAATGGTTTATTAAATTAAAAATTGTTTATTAAATTATTATACTGTATGTATAGGGTGGGAAGATTTTACTGTATTTTCTTTTATTAATAGAGTTTAGAAATGTGATGAATGGATATTTTCTTTTTGCTTGTGACATAGTGTTAGAAGTATAAAATTGTTTATTTTCTGGCCAAACCAGAAGGTAGGGGAGCCCTCTTGCATTTCTGCATTCCTGAATTAACCAACTGAAAATATTGGTGGACCAAAAACTACAGAAAGGAATTTATTGATCTCCTGGATCAGAAGAATAAGACACAAGAATGACTACAAGATCCCAAGAACTTTATCTACAAGAAATAATAAAATGTTAATTTGGTGAAATAGGACAAATTGGAGGGGGAACCAAAACCAAGAGAACATCTGAACTTAAAGAATTGTTTGAACAATGCATTAGGGTCTTGTGAATATGTAAGATCCTTAAATTGAAATTTATTTATGAAATTTATTTATGAATTGAAAGATCCTTAAAAGAAAGGATCTAAAAGGGGGTAAGATTTGCTGGCTGGTTCTGAGAAACTATTTTGCTTTTGTCTCTCCTAATTGTCTATTTTCTTTTTATTCTTTTTATTAAACTCCTAATTTTTTATAAGAAAGTGAACCCCGTTTTTCACAATTCCAAGGCCGCAGGTCCTGGCAGGGGATGCTCCACACAGGATCTTCCACAGCCCTCGGAATTGGGGATTCCAGACAAGCCTTGGAGAGTCCAGGGCTAAGGGAGAAGTGAAATATGGGATGTGCCAGGAGTTTAATTAAAGACAGAACGATTCTGGTCCCTCAGCTCGTTTAAACCACAGCTCAGGAGGGTCCTCTCTCCTCACAGGTAATTATCCAAGCCCACATTCCCAAGGAAAAGCGGAGTGTGCTCATCCATCACCCAGTTAATGGCAGCGCTGCTGATAAACAGGAACGAGGAGTTGTCGGGGTGAGATTGGATTGGGATCTTCCCTGATCCCTCAGCCTCTCCCAAACCAACCCCAGGAGGTGCTTCAAAGCAGAAATATTATAAAATAACAAATTATTAATGATAAAATGGAATTAATTGGATAATTAATTTCATCCCGTTGAAATAACTGAATAATCAAACAACCCTTTCCCAGCGCAGGGAGGCAGAACAAACCTTCTATTGTTATATTATAATAATTCTCTATATTATAATATTAGGTAATAATTAGAAAATAATATTATAATAAAATTATAATATTATAATAAAATTATAATATTATAATAAAATTATAATTTTATAATAATATTATAATATTATAATATTATAATATTAGAGTAGAAATACACTGTCTAACATAGGTTAGACAGAAATAGAGTATTATTATATTATTATAATATTATAATATTAGATAATAATTAGAAAAAATTAATTAGAAAATAATATTATAATAATATAATATAGTATAATATTCTATAAAATTATATTATTATAATATAATATTATAATAATGATATCATAATAATATTATAATACTATAATAATATAATATTATAATATTATTCTAATATTATAATATTAGAATATTTTCTTTTATTTTTATTTTTTATTTATTTTTAAAATTTATTCATTTTTATTTATTTTTATTTATTTTTATTATTATAATATTAGAGTAGAAATATGCTGTCTAACGTAGGTTAGACAGAAATAGAGTATTATTATATTATATTAATATTCTAATATTAGATAATAATTAGAAAATAATTAATTAGAAAATAATATTATAATAATATTATAATATTATAAATTATATAAATATTATAAAATATTAATATAAATATTATACTATTATATAAAGTTATAATATTATAATACAATAATAATAATATAATATTATGATAATATTAGAGTAGAAATACACTGTCTAACGTAGGTTAGACAGAAATAGAGTATTATTATATTATAATACTCAATATTATATTATTAGATAATAATTAGAAAATAATTAATTAGAAAATAATATTATTATAATATCATAATACTATAATATTATATAAATATTATAAAATAGTAATATAGATATTATAATATTATATAAAATTATAAAATTATAAAAATGTAATATTATAATAATGATATCATAATAATATTATAATATTATAACATTATAATATTATTTTAATATTAAAATATTAGAATATTTTCTTTTATTTTTATTTTTTTATTTTTAAAATTTATTTATTTTTATTTATTTTTATTCTTCTAATATTATAATATTAGAGTAGATATACACTGTCTAACATAGGTTAGACAGAAATAGAGTATTATTATATTCTAATAATATTATAATATTAGATAATAATTAGAAAATAATATTATAATTATATCATAATAATATTCTAATTTTCTAATATTAGAGTAGAAATCCACTGTCTAACGTAGGTTAGACAGAAATAGAGTATTATTATTTTATAATAATATTCAATATTATATTATTAGATAATAATTAGAAAATAATTAATTAGAAAATAATATTATAATAATATCATAATACTATAATATTATATAAATATTATAAAATAGTAATATAGATATTATAATATTATATAAAATTATAAAAATGTAATATTATAATAATGATATCATAATAATATAATAATATTATAATATTAGAATATTATTCTAATATTATAATATTAGAATATTTTCTTTTATTTTTATTTATTTTAAAAATTTATTTCTTTTTATTCTTCTAATATTATAATATTAGAGTAGATATACACTGTCTAACATAGGTTAGACAGAAATAGAGTATTATTATATTCTAATAATATTATATTAGATAATAATTAGAAAATAATATTATAATAGTATCATAATAATATTCTAATTTTCTAATATTAGAGTAGAAATCCACTGTCTAACGTAGGTGAGAACAGAATGTACCAGATAAGAAATAACAAACATCCTCGAAGACCAAGACAGACACATCCTGACTCTCTTCTGGCACAAGGAGAAGGATTTTTAACAACATTTTTGGGGGTTATCACCCCAAGAACCGAGAATGGATCTCCAGCATCCGTGCCAGGAATCCTCGGGATTTGGATGGGAGAGGGAGAACCGGGCCGAGCAGGGCTGCAGCTCCTGGCACCGAGCACTGGAGCTGTGCCCAGAGAGCTCCAGGAGGGCACAATGCCCTGCGCTGGCAGCTTCCGTCATAGGCAGCTTGGTTTGTGTCCTTCTCCTCCCATTTTGGTGCACAAAAAGCCAATTCAAGGGGCACAAAACCCCCAATTTAAGGGGCAGAGAAAGCCTGATTTAAGGGGCACAAAAAGCCCAAATAAAGGGGCAAAACATGCCCAGATAAAGGTGCACAAAAAGCCGAATTTAAGGAGCAGAGAAAGTCCAATTGCAGGTGCACAAAAAGCCCAATTAAAGGTACAAAAAAGCCCAAATAAAGGTGCACAAAAAGCCCAATTTAAGGGGTACAGAAAGCCCAATTAAGGTGCACAAAAACCCCAATTACAGGTGCACAAAAAGCCCAATTAAAGGGGCATAAACAGCTGAAATAAAGGGGCAAAAAAGCCCAAATAAAGGTGCACAAAAAGCCCAAATAAAGGGGCAAAAAAAGCCCAATTACAGGTGCGCAAAAAGCCCAAATGAAGGGGCACAAGCAGCCAAATTAGAGGTACACAAAAGGTCCAAATAAAGGTGCACAAAAAAGCCAAATAAGGTGCACAAAAAGCCCAAATAAAGGGGCAAAAAAAGCCCAAATAAAGGTGCACAAAAAGCCCAATTTAAGGGGCACAGAAAGCCCAATTAAAGGTGTACAAAAAGCCAAATTAAAGGTGCACAAGAAGCCCAAATAAAGGGGCAAAAAAAAGTGCAATTAAAGCTGCACAAAAAGCCCAATTACAGGTGCACAAAAAGCCCAAAAAAGCCGAAATAAAGGTGTACAAAAAGCCCAAATAAAGGTGCACAAACAGCCAAATTACAGGTGCACAAGAAGCCCAACTAAAGATGCACAAAAAATCCAATTAAAGGTGTACAAAAAGCCCAATTTAAGGGACACAGAAAGCCCAATTAAAGGGGCACACAAAGCCCAAATAAAGGCGAACAAAAAGCCCAATTAA
This sequence comes from Acrocephalus arundinaceus, assembly GCA_021534815.1. Taxonomy (NCBI): domain Eukaryota; kingdom Metazoa; phylum Chordata; class Aves; order Passeriformes; family Sylviidae; genus Acrocephalus; species Acrocephalus arundinaceus. Next base: position 1,096,787 of record JAJEOU010000491.1, read on the forward strand.
AGGGGCACAAAAAGCCCAATTACAGGTGACTTCAAGCATGGCTGGAGGGTTCCCTTCCCTGCCCATGGAGGGCATGGAACGAGATTGGCTGAGGCACTTGAGAGGTGCAGACTTCCCAGAATGCCTGAGACCCTAAATTCCCCTTTTAATGTATAACTCCCCTAATTTTTAATTCTGATGGAATTTAGGGGCGTTTTCCCCATTGTTTCTTTCATCTTTCAATATCCAATTTCACTGATCAGCAAACCCATGGTTTGTTTGTAAAGGCAAATATCATTTTGATTTTTCCAGCCTTCTGATTGTTCTCATGTTGGAGTCAGAGTTCTGATTTTCTCACGCTTCTTTCACATAAACAATCTTTTATTTTAAAAACTACTATCATTATTTACATATTTGGTAGTAGGAGGAGAATTTTGATTGGCCAACGCGGTTGAGTGGTGAGGATTCCACCCTCCAATCATTTTTGTAAAACTATAAATGATGAAGTTTTAAAATAAACCCTTCTTCGGGTTCTCCTGCTCCTTGCTGAAAATCTCTGGTCTCCGTGTCATCATTTCATGTCCTATCCAGACAGGCAAACAGCTTTTCAATTTATCAATCAATGGGATCCTTCCCCTTGTTTCTCTCATCACTCAGTGCTGGTTTTACCCACCAGCAGCCCCATGGCTGGTTTGGAATGACAAATCTGTCATTGCTCTCACCCCAAACCCGCTGGGCTCCGGGGCTGAGCCCGGCAGCTCTGGAGTGCTGGAACCCAGGACACCCCTCTGGATGGTCCCAGACTCTGGTGAGGGGTCCAGAGACCCTGGCACAAAGTCAAAAATCCCAAAGTGCCTTCGATTTTAGCCCATGGGAGTCGTTACCAACCTTGTATGAAGAATTACAAACCACAAGAGTTTAATTAGAGTAATAATTAGCTCATTACCAGGTGTTAATGTAGAATTTTGGGGTTTAATGGGGGTTCAAGAAGGCAAGATGGAGGAATCTGGGTGTGCCCCTGTCCTTCTCCTTCTCCTTCTTGCCCTCCACCTTCTGCTGTGGTGGTGGCACTTTTGGATTGGATTAGAGTAGAAATGCACTGTCTAACATAGGTGATAGGGATTGGTATTTATCTGTTGTGAAAAACCAGGTTCACCTTTTTGGAAAAATTTAGAAGTTTAATAAAATATTAAGAAACAGACAATTAGGAGAGATAAAAGCAAAATACATTTTCTCGGCCGAGGCTGCCTGGCACAGACCCAGCCAGCAGCACGCGTTTTAACAAAAGTTTTCCCTTTAAAAACATCTGCTTGATGCATATTCAAAATTCACATGCATGATTCAAACATTCCTTTGGAGTAAGAATCCTTTTGTCCAGTCCCAACTTCCCCCCCTCTGTCAAGACTTGTCTTTGTGGCTCTACTCTATCTGATAACACAGGTCCATAAATTCTTCTCTTGGGGGTCTGGTCATCGTCAGCTGGACAAGATACTTGACACCAGAAGTTTAATTGCTTCCCCAGTGTTGTGTCAGTGTTCTGGCACTAAGATACTCATCACATTTCTAAATTCTATTAACAAAGAAAATACAGCACAATCTTCTTACATTTTACATACAGTATTCATTTCAACACTTGCGAAAAGCCAATTATATGCTATGCATTTATAACATCTGTGAACATGGAATATTTGGTATAAAAGATTATGATCACCCTCAGGGTGGTCAGTCAGGGATGACCAACACTGTAGGTAACACCCAAACCGGGTGAGAACAAAATATACCAGATAAAAACCAAAAAACAACTCTGAGAACCTGAACCGACCATCCCAACTCTCTCTTGTGGCACTGGGGCTTGGGACAAGGAATTTTCACAAACATCTCGGGGTTATCAGCCCAAAGAACCGAGAGGGAGGAGCGGGGATAAATTTAGAGTGGGAATAATCTGAATTATGGATGAAGGAAGGCGCCAGCCAGCACGACATGGAAAGGCACTCACGGCTCTGCGTTGGCTTTCCTGAGGGAACAGGGCCTGGTTCCTCTTCCCGTGCCTCATCCATATTCACAGCCCCTCTCTGGAAGTACAAAACCCTTTTATGCTCATCCATAGATAATGAGGGACAGGGTTATAAATACCTGATGGTGTTCAGATCTTTCACGAGTTCCTGCCTCAGCTGGGATGGAACTTTCTCCTGCCAGCCCCATCCCAGCCTGTTATCCCTGGAAAATGAGAGCTGCACGTGGAGACAGGGAGGTGTTTAATTAAAAACTTGTCAGCTCTGAAGGAGGTTGTTTAATTTGTGTGTCCACGCTGAGGGGCTGGGAGGAGAGGGGCGGTGGCTGAACAGCTGAGTCACTCAGGGATATTTTATGGAGCAGGAAAAGGATGTCAGGAAAACTGCAAATCCCTGGATTCAGAGGTTCATAAATTCATAAATCAGCTCCCCACAGGAGGAGGTGGGTAGGAAAGAGCAGGAATGGCATCCTTAGGGTTGTTCCCGTGATTCCCAGTGATGGATTCCCATGGGGATGATTTGTTCCAGAACATTCTGAGTCCAAAGCTGTGCCCGGGTTGCTCGTGCAGACCTGGAATTCAGGCTCTCCATGTCCCCAAATCCCACATGGCCTGGGAATCCCTGCAGGGCTGGGAACATCCCCTGGCACCAGGGAGGTCACAGGGCTGGCCCTGCCCACAGTCAGCCACAAAACACTCCAGCATCTCTTTCCACCTCCTGCTGGAGCTCCTTTTCCATCCCTTTGCATGGGATGTTGTGGGGTTTTTAACTTTTCTTGTTAGAGCCAGGATTAATGCTCGGGATTCGCAGTTTTGTGTTCGGACTCAGATGTTTATTAATTCTTATCTGTGTTACACCCTCACAAGCTGTGAGTTCCAGCTAACAAAGTGAAAATGGGATTTTTACAAGGTTTTTTAAGCACAAATTGTCCAATTAAGAAATTATACCCAAATTATTTTTATTTTTAACCCAATAACCAACCACCCGTGATCCACAATGCAGATTTTTCTACCCAATTACAAAATATTGCCCAGACCCAGGAAGGAGAAGGTGAAAAAGAAGGAACGGCCTCTGCCCTAAATCCTCCATCTTGCTTTATATATATATAGGTTTTTTTTAAAAAATTATTTATTTATTTATTTATATAGATTATACTTATTTATTTATTTATTTATTAATATATTTATTTTATATAAATAATAAATAACATATAATATATAATATATAATATATAATATACATATATTTTATGTATATTATTATATATTACATAATATATATTATATGTTATTTTAGATATTATAGATTATAGATTATAGATTATATATGATAGATTATATATTATATATGATAGATTATAAATTATATATTATATAATATATAATATATATGACATATTATATATATTATATGTTATTATATATATTATATCCATATATAATATATAATATATGACATATGATATATGATATATGATATATATATTATATATTATATATTATATATTATATATTATATATTATATATTATATATTATATATTATATATTATATATTATATATTATATATTATATATTATATATTATATATTATATATTATATATTATATATTATATATTATATATTATATATTATATATTTATAAAATATTTATTTTAAAATACATTTTATATATCTATTCCTGTATTCTAAACCCTTAAACTCTCAGTTTCCCACCCTGTGATCTCACACACTTCTATCCAAACTGCACCCCCACAATCCCAGCGCTGTCACTCAATTTTGGGAGCCTTTTCCATCCCCTCAGGTCAGTGCAGGGTTTGCCGGGGGTCAGTGCCTGGCAGCACAGAAATCCTGGAATTCTCAGTGCCCAGGGGTGTTGCAGAGGAAATTGTGATTTTTATTTTTTCTGTGTGTACAAGCTATTATCCCTTAAATTAAAACCAGCCAGTTGCAGCTAATGAGCTCCAGCCCACCCCAAGTGCAGGATGAACCCTTGCTAGACAGAGAGCTTTGGTTAATCCAGTAATTATCAAATGAACAGAACGATTGCTAACAGCCTGTAATTTGGTGGTCAAGCAGATAATTGTCATCCTGCACAAAGCAGGGAAAATCTGCCCTGCTGGAAATCAGCTCTGGCCCCCAGCTCTGAGGGGCTGCTCCTCATCCCTGCCTGCCCTGAGGGGTCTGGGGAAAATCTGGGGGTGACCCCCAGGGCTGAGCTCTGCAGAGCCACAAATTCCCCCTGAGCCCTTCTGCTCCAGGCTGGGCAAAAATTCCCCCTGAGTGCCATTCCCAGCCCCTCAGGAATTCTCCAGCCCCTTCCCAGCTCCCTCAGGAATTCTCCAGCCCCTTCCCAGCTCCCTCAGGAATTCTCCAGGCCCTTCCCAGCTCCCTCAGGAATTCTCCAGCCCCTTCCCAGTTCCCTCAGGAATTCTCCAGCCCCTTCCCAGCTCCCTCAGGAATTCTCCAGCCCCTTCCCAGCTCCCTCAGGAATTCTCCACCCTTTCCCAGCTCCCTCAGGAATTCTCCAGCCCTTCCCAGCTCCCTCAGGAATTCTCCAGCCCCTTCCCAGCTCCCTCAGGAATTCTCCAGCCCCTTCCCAGCTCCCTCAGGAATTCTCCAGCCCCTTCCCAGCTCCCTTCCCTTCCCTGGCCACGCTCCAGCCCCTCAGGGTCTCCCTTGCCCTGAGGGGAAAATCAAAAAGTGGGAGAAAACGTGAGGGAAAAAAAAGTGAGGGAAGTTTGTGGAGGGCTCTGCTGCAGAGCTTTTCCCTCCTGGATCCTCCTTTTCTCCAGGCTGAGCCCCTTTCCTTGAGCTCCCTCAGGAATTCTCCAGCCCCTTCCCAGCTCCCTCAGGAATTCTCCAGCCCCTTCCCAGCTCCCTCAGGAATTCTCCAGCCCCTTCCCAGCTCCCTCAGGAATTCTCCAGCCCTCTCCCAGCTCCCTCAGCTGCTCCAGGTATTTCTATTTTGGGAGGAAAAAAAATCCTTAGATTTGGTAATTCCTAAAAAACACATTTCCCTGAAAGTTTTGACAACTGGGGATAGAAAACCATAAAAAAAACTGTTTGAGAGCAGAGTCACTCGGTGCTCTGGACTGGGGAGGGGGCTCAGGATGGATTTGATGATCCTGGAGGGGGCACAGGATGGATTTGATGATCCTGGAGGGGCACAGGATGGATTTGATGATCCTGGAGGGGCACAGGATGGATTTGATGATCCTGGAGGGGGCAAAGGATGGATTTGATGATCCTGGAGGGGCACAGGATGGATTTGATATCCTGGAGGGGCACAGGATGGATTTGATGATCCTGGAGGGGCACAGGATGGATTTGATATCCTGGAGGGGCACAGGATGGATTTGATGATCCTGGAGGGGGCACAGGGTGGATTTGATGATCCTGGAGGGGCACAGGATGGATTTGATGATTCTGGAGGGGCACAGGATGGATTTGATGATCCTGGAGGGGCACAGGATGGATTTGATGATTCTGGAGGGGCACAGGATGGATTTGATGATTCTGGAGGGGCACAGGATGGATTTGATACCCTGGAGGGGCACAGGATGGATTTGATGATCCTGGAGGGGCACAGGATGGATTTGATACCCTGGAGGGGCACAGGATGGATTTGATGATCCTGGAGGGGCACAGGATGGGTTTGATACCCTGGAGGGGCACAGGATGGATTTGATACCCTGGAGGGGCACAGGATGGATTTGATGATCCTGGAGGGGCACAGGATGGGTTTGATACCCTGGAGGGGCACAGGATGGATTTGATACCCTGGAGGGGCACAGGATGGATTTGATGTTCCTGGAGGGGCACAGGATGGATTTGATACCCTGGAGGGGCACAGGATGGATTTGATACCCTGGAGGGGCACAGGATGGATTTGATACCCTGGAGGGGGCACAGGATGGATTTGATACCTTGGAGGGGCACAGGATGGATTTGATACCCTGGAGGGGCACAGGATGGGTTTGATGATCCTGGAGGGACACAGGATGGATTTGATGATCCTGGAGGGGCACAGGATGGATTTGATGATCCTGGAGGGGGCACAGGGTGGATTTGATGATCCTGGAGGGGCACAGGATGGGTTTGATACCCTGGAGGGGCACAGGATGGATTTGATACCCTGGAGGGGCACAGGATGGGTTTGATGATCCTGGAGGGACACAGGATGGATTTGATGATCCTGGAGGGGCACAGGATGGATTTGATGATCCTGGAGGGGCACAGGATGGGTTTGATACCCTGGAGGGGCACAGGATGGATTTGATACCCTGGAGGGGCACAGGATGGATTTGATGATCCTGGAGGGACACAGGATGGGTTTGATACCCCGGAGGGGGCACAGGATGGATTTGATGATCCTGGAGGGGCACAGGATGGATTTGATACCCTGGAGGGGCACAGGATGGATTTCATACCCTGGAGGGGGCACAGGATGGATTTGATACCCTGGAGGGGGCACAGGATAGATTTGAAATTTAAAAAATTTCGAATTTGAAATCCCTGCTGTTCAGAAGCTGCTGCAGTTTTATTTCCCTCACACTCTGTGCTTTGACCCCGCTGCTCTGGGTTTCATTAAGCAATGCTGACTTTCCCCTCATTAACATTTGCTGCCGCTTATAAATAAGAAATGAGGTTCTAATAATAATCACTTTCTTTGCTTAATTAAGGCACTTTCATTGAAGGGCTGCTGAGTGTTTTTCTGCTTCCCGGTTTGTTTTTAACACCTTTCCTTAATGATCCCGGAGCCTGAGGGATGGCCCTCAGGAGGGGGAACATTCCCGGACAAATCAGGGACTCTGGGGACCCGCGGGAGTGGTGAGAGCCAGGTGTGACCCCGGGCCTTCCATTAATGACTTCCAGATGTCTGCAGCGAGGTTTTCAGGGAATAGGCAGGGAAAAGGCAGTGGTATAAATGCAGAGTATAGAGTTGGCTGGAGAATTCCTGAGGGAGCTCGGAAGGGCTGGAGAATTCCTGAGGGAGCTGGGAAGGGGCTGGAGAATTCCTGAGGGAGCTGGGAAGGGGCTGGAGAATTCCTGAGGGAGCTCAAGGAAAGGGCTGGAGAATTCCTGAGGGAGCTGGGAAGGGGCTGGAGAATTCCTGAGGGAGCTGGGAAGGGGCTCAGCCTGGAGAAAAGGAGGATCCCGAGGGATCTTTTCCCTCTCTGCAATTCCCTGCCAGGAGGGCACAGCCGGGGGGGATTTGGGCTCTGCTCCCAGGGCACAGGGACAGGAGGAGAGGGAGCGGCCTCAGGCTGGGCCAGGGGAGCTCAGGGGGGATTTTGGGAACAATTCCTGCCCATCCCAGCAAATTCCCACTTTTCCCCGGGCGGGATTGACGCGTGAAGCCCGCGGAGCCGGGAATGCTGAGCGCGAACCTTTCCTGCCCTTTTCCCGCAGGTTTCCATGGAATCCAGGCGGTGCTGCCGGAGCAGCTGCCCGGCCCTCCCTGCCCACCGCTCCAAGGTGTGCGCTAAAAACGGCTCCGGAATTGAACATTCCCGCTGGGCCGGATGGAGCCGAGATCCCCGGGGATCGGAGGGATTTGGGGACACCGGGAGGGATTTGGGAACACCGGGAGGGATTTGGGAACACTGGGAAGGATTTGGGAACTCTGGGAGGGATCTGGGAACACTGGGAGTGCACAGAGGCACTGCCAGCCATGCTCTGGAAGAGATTTGGGAACTCTGGAAAGGATTTGGGAACTCTGGGAGGGATTTGGGAACTCTGGGAAGGCACAGAGCACTTCCAGCTCTGCTCTGGGAGGGATTTGGGAACTCTGGGAGGGATTTGGGAACACTGGGAATGCACAGAGGCACTGCCAGCCTTGCCCTGGGAAGGGTTTGGGAAGCCTGGGAATGGAACAGAGGAGCTGCCAGCCCTGCTCTGGAAAAGATTTGGGAACTCTGGGAGGGATTTGGGAACCCTGGGAGGGATTTGGGAACTCTGGGAGGGATTTGGGAACCCTGGGAGGGATTTGGGAACCTTGGGAGGGATTTGGGAACACTGGGGTGACAGGGGCACTGCCAGCTCTGCTCTGGGAGGGATTGGGGAACGCTGGGAGGGATTTGGGAATCCTGGAAGGGATTTGGGAAGCCTGGGAGGGATTTGGGAATCCTGGAAGGGATTTGGGAACCCTGGGAAGCACAGCTGCGCTTTGAAGGGACATTTCAGGGGCAGGAATTTGGAATTTTTTGCTCCCCGGCCGGGCTGGGTGATGGAAGGAGGGCTCTGCATCCCTCTGGAATGCGCCGCGGGAATTGCAGCCGCTCGTGCGCGCCGCTGGCACCGGGAACAGGGAATGTCCTCTCCAGGCAAGGTTGTTTCCACGGCAACCGGCCGGGATCTCTGGCGCCGGGAATTCTGCTCCGCTCCTTTCCCCGCGGACAGGCGGGGTGGGACCGGGGCTGGGAATAATCCCGGAGCTCCAGAACTTTCCTCTCACGTGCCTTTGGCTGTTGGGTCATGAGAGAATTGCAGGAATTCTGGATGGAAAACCTGCAGCCCCATCCTGGGCAGGCAGGGTTGGCCGTGTCTGCTGCACCCAGCCCTGGGATTTCCTATGGAGAGCTGGGAATGTTCCCCTGGAGAAGGGAAGGATCCAGGAGAGCTTCCAGAACATTCCAGGGCCTGAAGGGGCTCCAGGAGAGCTGGAGAGGGACTGGGGACAAGGGACAGAGGGACAGGACACAGGGAATGGCTTCCAGTGCCAGAGGGCAGCCATGGATGGGAGATTGGGAATTGGGAATTCCTGGCTGGGCTGGAATTCCCAGAGCAGCTGAGATCCCTGGAATGTCCCAGGCCAGGTTGGACATTGGGGTTGGAGCAGCCTGGGATGGTGGGAGGAAGGTTGGAATCAGATCCTAAACCCCTCTGGAATTCCAGGAGTGCCCAGCCCAGTGGTGCAGACTTTGACTGGCCCAATTCAATACAAATCACAGCAGATTTGATTTCTCCCATCATTTTCACCTTTTTAGCTGCTAAAAATTCTCCTGTTCTCCCCTGGCTCCCAGGAGAGCAGCCCAGGGTGGGTCTGACAGAGATGAGGAGCTGGAATCCATCAGGGCTGGGAGGGTTTGGGGTTCCATCCCAGAGCAGCTGGGGCTGCCCCTGGATCCCTGGAATGTCCCCGGCCAGGCTGGAGCAGCCTGGGATGGTTGGAAGTGTCCCTGCCATGGCAGGGTGGGATGGGATTGAAGATTGGACTGTATTTTCTTTTATTAATAAAGATTAGAAATATAATGAATGGATATTTTTTATGATTGTAACAGTGTTAAAAGTAAAAGATTTGGTTTTTTTTTTTTTCTGTAACATCTGAACTGGCCAAACCAGGAGGTCTGGGGTGTCATCCTTCATTCCTGCATGAAGATTACTGACCAAAAAGCTACAAAAAAAAGAAATAATTGAACTCCTGTTATCAGATTTTTATCCAAATGAAGATGACCAAAGCCCCAGGAGAAGAATTTATGGGACCTGTGCATATTTATTTATTTAAGAGTTTATCTGGCACCTGCAGATGGATCCATCAGATAAAATCGTTGGGGGGAGCTGAAACTGAACAAATAAATTCACACCCAAAAGGAATGTTTGAATTTATAAATATGCAACAGGCTGATATTTTTAAGGAACAAACTTTTCATTAGCAAGGTGCTGGCTGGTTCTGTGCCAGTCACCCTTGGCCAAGAAACTGAATTTTGTTTTTGTCTCTCCTAATTGTCTATTTTCTTTTTAATTTTTATTACATTTCTAAATTTTTCTAAGAAAGTGAACCTCGTTTTTCACAATTAATCTGAATTATGCCCACAACAACTCCCGGCTCCCAAACCTTGGCCTTGGAAAAACCTTTTCCCTGCTGCCCGTGGGTTTGAGTTATGCTTTATTGGGATTGCTGGAGTGCTGCCCATAAAACACATCCCATCCCCGACAGGGAATTTGGGATCTGCAACCGTTCCCTGATAAACGGGAATGTGTGGGATGTGAGTGGATCTCCCCACGGGGGGGATTTTATGGCCGTGAAAAGGAAGGGAATCACCTCCAAATTCCTGGTGAGCCTGAGCCAGGCCCTGCCAGAACCTCGGGCAGTAAATCCTTCCCCAGGAGCGGGATTGAGGTGTTGGCAGGAGCCGGGAGCTCGCTGAGTTCAAAGGAGATTTTTTTGAGATTTTTGAGATCCAAAGCTCCGTTCTGTGCCAGTTTGGGCCCAAAATATTTGTGGGAATTGCGGGTGAGTTTGGGTGGTTTTCCTCTCCCATTCCAGATGGGAATATCCCAGCTGCCAGATGGGATTTTGGGAAGGAATTCCTGGCTGGAATGGAATTCCCGGAGCAGCTGTGGCTGCCCCCGAATCCCTGGAAGTGCCCAAATCCAAGGTTGGAGCAGCCTGGGATGGTGGGAGGTGCTGGGGTTGGAAGGGTTGAGATTCAAGGCCCTTTTCAACCCAAACCCGTTTGGGATTCCACACAAAGGATTTTTGGTGACATTTTAGGGTTTTTGGGTAAATACATTTTCAGTGCTGGTCACACCCGGTGCTGCTCTGTGTCCCTGGGCTGTAATTCCACACAAAGGAATTTTGGTGATATTTTAGGGGTTTTTGGGTAAATACATTTTCAGTGCTGGTCACACCCGGTGCTGCTCTGTGTCCCTGGGCTGTAATTCCACACAAAGGATTTTTGGTGACATTTTAGGGTTTTTTTGGGTCAATGCATTTTCAGTGCTGGTCACACCCGGTGCTGCTCTGCATCCCTGGGCTGTAATTCCACACAAAGGATTTTTGGTGATATTTTAGGGTTTTTTGGGTAAATGCATTTTCAGTGCTGGTCACACCCGGTGCTGCTCTGTGTCCCTGGGCTGTAATTCCACAGAAAGGAATTTTGGTGACATTTTAGGGTTTTTGGGTAAATGCATTTTCAGTGCTGGTCACAGCCAGTGCTGCTCTGCATCCCTGGGCTGTAATTCCACACAAAGGAATTTTGGTGACATTTTAGGGTTTTTGGGTAAATGCATTTTCAGTGCTGATCACACCCGGTGCTGCTCTGCATCCCTGGGCTGTAATTCCAGTGGGTCCCAGGGGAGTTTGTTATTCCAGCTGGATCCCGAATTCCCTTTCCTTGGGTTGTGCTGCTGAACCAAAAATCCCTTTGTGCTGGAGTGTCCACGAAACTCTGGAAACCCTGATTTGGGATGCCCGGACTTGGGATCCTCCCGAGCCCCAAAATCAGCGATCCCTGTGGGACAGAGGGAGAACCTGGGATGTGGGATGGAGGAACAGCAGGACAGAAAATCTGGGATGTAGGAGAAGGGAAAAGCTGGGACACGGAGCCCCTCTGTGCTGGGAGAAATGTGAATCCAGCAGCAAATCCCTTTTCCAAACCTTCATTCCCTCATTAGAGCCCCAAACCTCCACGGGTTCCGATTATCCAGGGAATTCAATCCCGGAATCTCGGCCCCGTGGGCTGGAGGGGCCTGAAGGACCTTGCAGTGATGCTGTTCTGCCTCCAGCTCCTTTTCCCTGTTTTCCCAAGGTTTTCTGGGATGCAGCAGCTCCGTCTCTATAGAAACGGCCCCGGGCTCTGCTGCAGTCGCTTCTCCAGGATTTCACTGCAGAAACGTTGGGAAATTAACGGCGGGAGGAGGAGAAAAGATCCCAAATGTGCAAATTTGGGGTTTTTTTTGCCCTGATAGGGAGGGGGAAAGGAGGAGAAATATTATGGGTTGTGTAGATTTAATTGATATTTAATATACGTGGATGAATTGGGATATTTAAATTGATTTTGATGCAAAAATGGGTGAAATAACCAGAGGTGGGTGGAAAATAAACACAAATTTATTTATTTATTTGGGAATGTCAGCCCCAGTGACCTCCCTGCTCTCGGTGGTTTTGTCTCTCTGAGGACAAACCCCAAACGTTTCTTTGGTGAAATCCTCAGTTCCTGATATAATAAATATATAAAATATAATATATAATAAATATATAATATATAATATATAATAAATATATAATATAGAATATAGAATATAGAATATATAATTATATAATTATATAATTTATATTTATATAATTATATATTATATATATTATATAATATATATATAACATATTTTATATATATATTATAATTATATAATTATATATTATATATATAATAGAATATTATATTATATATATTATTATAATATATTATATTATATTATAAATTATATAAAATATATATTATATTATATTATAAATAATATATTATAAATATATATTATATATATATTATATATTATATATTATATATTATATAATATATACATTATATTATATATTATATAATATTAATATATATTATATTATATATATTTTATATATATTATATATAAATATATAATATATATAATATATATTATATATATTGTATGTTATATATTATACAATATATAATAATATAATATATATATTATATATTATATTAATATATATTATATATTAATATATATATTAATATATATTATATATTAATTATATATTTTATATTTTATATTTTATATTCTATATTTTATATCTATCTATCTCATCTGTTTGCAGAACCATCCATGACAGAATTCCCGCCCCATTCCCACAGGGCTGCCGTGAGCCGTGATTCCAGAGGGAATTGGATGTCCCAGGAAAACATTCCCTCCTCTGTTCCTCCTCTGGGAGCAGATTCCATGTGAACACACATTCCTTCGGCTGAAATTCCAGGGATGTCATTCCAGGGGGTGACCTGCCTGCACTTGGGTTGGATTCATCTTGTTTTAGTCCGTGGTTTAGGGAGTGCTGGGAATTCTGCGCGGTGCTTCCCAAATATCCTGGGAAAAGCCTGGAATGCGGCGTTCCAGCTCTGCCGGGAGCGGGGCTGTGTGGGAAGCGCTGTAGGGAAACAGAACCGCTCCTGGATAGCAGCAGGGAAAGGGGGATTAAATCCAGGGGGTTGTACTGCTGGAAATGACTGATTAAAAATAAAGATAAAAATAAAGATAAAAATAAAGATAAAAATAAAAATAAAGATAAAAATAAAGATAAAAAAATAAAAATAAAAATAAAAATAAAAATAAAAATAAAAATAAAAATAAAAATAAAAATAAAGATAAAGATAAAAATAAAGATAAAAATAAAAATAAAGATAAAAATAAAAATAAAGATAAAAATAAAGATAAAAAATAAAAATAAAAATAAAAATAAAAATAAAAATAAAATAAAATAAAATAAAATAAAATTAAAAAATAAAATAAAATAAAATAAAATAAAATAAAATAAAATAAAATAAAGTAAAATAAAATTAAGTAAAATTAAGTAAAATAAAGTAAAATAAAATAAAATAATAAAATGAAATGAAATGAAATTAAATTAAATAATAAGATAAAATAAGGTAAAATAAAATAAAGTAATAAAGTAAGATAAAATAAGATAAAATAAAATTAAAATAAGATAAAATAAAATAATAAAATTAAATATTATTATTATTTTTTTATTATTATTTTGCTCCCCAAGTGCTGGTGCCCAGCACTAAAATTTCCACTCAGACCCTAAATTTATATTGTGATATTATAGATTATTTATTTATTATTGCCAAATTATAGTTATATTTTATAAACTTATATTTATATTTATAATATTGTTGTTATATTTATATTTATTATAATTAACAATATTTTAAAATTATTTTATTTTATTATTTTGCTCCCCACGTGCTGGTGCCCAGCACTAAAATTCCCACTCAGACCCCAAATTTATATTGTGATATTATAGATTATTTATTTGTAATTGACAGCTTATATTTATATTTATATTTATATTTATATTTATATTTATATTTATATTTATATTTATATTTATATTTATATTTATATTTATATTTATATTTATATTTATATTTATATTTATATTTATAATATTGTCATTATATTTATATTCATTATAATTAATAATACTTTTTATTTTATTTTATTATTTTGCTCTCCACGTGCTGATGCCCAGCACTAAAATTTCCACTCAGACCCTAAATTTATATTGTGATATTATAGATTATTTATTTATTATTGCCAAATTATATTTATATTTATATTTATATTTATATTTATATTCATAATTTTATATTTATATTTATATTTATATTTATATTTATAATATTGTCATTATATTTCTATTCATTATCATTAATAATATTTTAAAATTATTTTATTATTATTATTTTGCTCCCCATGTGCTGGTGCCCAGCACTAAAATTCCCCCTCAGACCCCAAATTTTGCATTAAATTTTCATTCAAACCCACCCAGGAACCTCCTGGTGCTTCCTGGGGCTGGATTTGGAAGAAAACAATGAAAATTCCCACTTTTCCATGGACAGGGAAAAGCCTTTCCCAAGGGACTACAAAGACCTTGAAACCCAGATTTTATTTTTTGCTGCGTTTTAGAGCAAAGAAACTTTGATTTTCACCAGCCCCCAAAGGCGAGAGGAAATATTTTAAATAATATAAATAAACTTATATAAGTATAAATTAAATATAAATTAAATATAAATTAAATATAAATTAAATAGAAATTAAATATAAATATAAATTAAATATAAATTAAATATAAATATAAATTAAATATAAATAGAAATCAAATAGAAATAGAAATTAAATATAAATATAAATTAAATATAAATTAAATATAAATTAAATATAAATATAAATTAAATATAAATAGAAATCAAATATAAATATAAATTAAATATAAATATAAAATAAATATAAATAGAAATTAAATAGAAATAGAAATAAAATAGAAATATAAATTAAATAGAAATAGAAATAAAATAGAAATAGAAATCAAATAGAAATGTATAAATAATTAAATATTATTCGTAATATTTCTTGTTATTAATAATTATTTATTTATTTAATAAATAAAGTTTATTATTGATAATTTTATTAAAGTGACAAAAAACAGGGAGGGGGAACAAGTGACAAACGCCTTAAAACATTTAAACATTAAAACTTTTATCCAGGGAAACACCGAATACCCCAAAAACTCTTTTATTTCTTTTTAAATTTCTTTTATTTTAATTGAAATATTTACAATTTCCAGGAGAATCCAAGCGGGAATTCAGCAGGAGAGAACACAGACCGGCTGTGCCATCGATCAATCAATCAATCAATCAATCATCGTTAATTACAGATCCTTTTAATGAGCAGAAGCAAGGGCCGGGTTCAGATGTTCATTAATTAATTAAAATAAAGCGAGCACACCATGAAAATGAAATGTGATAAATAAATACGGGTGGGTGGCTGAGTTTGGGCCTCAATCCCAGCCAAACCTTGGGAATTCTGCATCCAGCAGGGATGGATGGAAAATCCAACAATCCTGGACCCAGACTGGTTTTTACCACAGCAAAATTTCCCCAAATATTTCCTTTTTTTGGCACGTTTTTATTTAAAAATCAGAATTTTCCAGCTAATCCCAATTTCCTATTTTTACAGAATTAATTGGATTAAGTGAGGCTCCTTTTTCCCATTTTTTTCCCCACTTCCTTGGGGTTTTTGGAGGGATTTTTCCAGATCTTCTCCCTGGAATGTTTTCCATTGGATTTGTGGAGATGCCCCTGGGGGACCCCAAATTTCACCTGGGATTCTGTGCCAGAGTCAGGAAATAAAATGGAATAAAATGGAATAGGAAAGGAAAAGAGGAAAGAGAAAAAAGAGGAGGAAAGAGAAAAAAGAGAAAAAATAAAAAAGAGGAGAAAATAGAGGAGAAAATAGAAAACAGAATAGAAAATAGAGAATAAAAAATAGAAAATTTAAAGGAGAAAATAGAATAGAATAGAATAGAATAGAATAGAATAGAATAGAATAGAATAGAATAGAATAGAATAGAATAGAATAGAAAACAGAAAATAGAAAACAGAAAATAGAATACAGAAAATAGAAAACAGAAAACAGAAATAGAATTAGAATTAGAATTAGAATTAGAATTAGAATTAGAATTAGAATTAGGATTAAAATTAGAATTAGAATTAGAATTAAAATTAGAATTAGAATTAGATTTAATTAGAATTAGAATTAGAATTAGAATTAGAATTAGAATTAGAATTAGAATTAGAATTAGATTTAATTAGAATTAGAATTAGAATTAGAATTAGAATTAGAATTAGAATTAGAAATAGAAATAGAAATAGAATTAGAATTAGAAATAGAATTAAAATTAGAATTAGAATTAGAATTAGAATTAGAATTAGAAATAGAATTAAAATTAGAATTTGAATTAGAATTTGAATTAGAATTAGAAATTAAAATCAGAGCAGAATTAAAATTGCAATAGAGTTAATACAGACTAGAACAAGACAAGCTCAAGAATAAGAATAGGAAATAGAACATATTAAGAAGAGAATAAGAATAAAAATAGCTCCAGAATAAGAACTAGAGTAAGAGAATTGGAATAAAGTGGGATAGAAAATAGAATAAAAGAACAGAATTAGAATGGAATAGGAATTACTAATAGACCAAAGAATAGAATAGAGGAGAGAATAGTAATGGGGTAGGAATAATAATGGAATAAAGAAAAATAATTAGAATAAGAGTAAGAGTAAGGATAGGAATAGGAATAGGAACAGGAATAGGAATAGGAATAGGAATAGGAATAAGAAGAATAAGAATAAGAATAAGAATAAGAATAAGAATAAGAATAAGAATAAGAATAAGAATAAGAATAAGAATAAGAATAAGAATAAGAATAAGAATAAGAATAAGAATAAGAATAAGAATAAGAATAAGAATAAGAATAAGAATAAGAATAAGAATAAGAATAAGAATAAGAATAAGAATAAGAATAAGAATAAGAATAAGAATAAGAATAAGAATAAGAATAAGAATAGAAAAGAAAATAGAAAAGAGAAAAAAGAGAAAAGAGAGAAGAGAGAAGAGAAGAGAAGAGAAGAGAAGAGAAGAGAAGAGAAGAGAAGAGAAGAGAAGAGAAGAGAAGAGAAGAGAAGAGAAGAGAAGAGAAGAGAAGAGAAGAGAAGAGAAGAGAAGAGAAGAGAAGAGAAGAGAAGAGAAGAGAAGAGAAGAGAAGAGAAGAGAAGAGAAGAGAAGAGAAGAGAAGAGAAGAGAAGAGAAGAGAAGAGAAGAGAAGAGAAGAGAAGAGAAGAGAAGAGAAGAGAAGAGAAGAGAAGAGAAGAGAAGAGAAGAGAAGGAAAGGAAAGGAAAGGAAAGGAAAGGAAGGAAAGGAAAGGAAAGGAAAGGAAAGGAAAGGAAAGGAAAGGAAAGGAAAGGAAAGGAAAGGAAAGGAAAGGAAAGGAAAGGAAAGGAAAGGAAAGGAAAGGAAAGGAAAGGAAAGGAAAGGAAAGGAAAAGGAAAGGAAAGGAAAGGAAAGGAAAGGAAAGGAAAGGAAAGGAAAGGAAAGGAAAGGAAAGGAAAGGAAAGGAAAGAAAGGAAAGGAAAGGAAAGGAAAGGAAAGGAAAGGAAAGGAAAAAGGAAAGGAAAGGAAAGGAAAGGAAAGGAAAGGAAAGGAAAGGAAAGGAAAGGAAAGGAAAGGAAAGGAAAGAAAAGAAAAGAAAAGAAAAGAAAAGGAACAAAATAGAAGAAGAAAAAGCAATAGAATTAGAACAGAATAAGAACAGAATGAGTAAGGTCAGGATAAACCATGGAAAGGAACTCTGGGAATTGTCCAAGACCTCGGGAATGCAGTGACAGTCACACACTGACACTTCCAGGGAATCTGGGGGCTGAGCCAGCTCCAGCAGTGCTGGGCTTCCATAAAATCCCAAATTTGTCCTCAAACCCCATCACTGATTATCCAGCAGGGCTGCGGGGTGGGCCAGGAGCCAGAGGTGCCCATGGATGTTCCTCTGCCCACACCTGGACACGGCTGGGAGCTCCTGGATGTGATCCCGGGGATTTCACCCACGGGATGGCACCGGGAGCCCTGTCCCAGCTGCTGCTGGGAGGGAATTCTGTGGGAAACCTGGGAATTCCGGGATTTCTGTGCTGGCAGGCACTGACCCCCAGCAAACCCTGCACTGACCTGAGGGGATGGAAAAGGCTCCCAAAATTGAGTGACAGCGCTGGGATTGTGGGGGTGCAGTTTGGAGAGAAGTGTGTGAGATCACAGGGTGGGAAACTGAGAGTTTAAGGGTTTGGAATACAGGAATATAAATAAATAAGTGATAAAAATAAAATAAAACAAGATGGAGGATTTAGGGCAGAGGCCAGTCCTGCTTTTTCACCTTCTCCCCCATGGCTCTGGGTGGGATTTTGTAATTGGGTAGAAAAGTCCTCATTGCGGGCCAGGGGTGGTTGGGTATTGGGTTAAAAGTAAAAATAATTTAGGTGTCATTGCTTAATTGCACAATTTATGCTTAAAAGGAAAGGGACAGGGCTCCAGTTTTAGTTTGTGTGCTGTAGAACTCACAGTTTGTGAGACTGTAACATTGATAAGAATTAATAAACATCTGAGTCCCAACAAGAAATTCTGTCTGAGCATTTAATCCCGACTCTAACAGAAAAGAAGATAAAAAGCTACACCTTCCTTACCCACCCATCCCTCCCACCCATCCCTCCATGTACCCCAAAAATCCTCCAGGGAGCCCCCGGAAGGCCCCAAACACAGCCCAGGGTGTCCATGGGCACCTCAACCCTTTGGGTGCTCCAGCCCCACCACGGAGCCCACCCTGATCCCAAACTGGGCGGGCAAAGGGAACCCAAACACAACCAGAGAGGCACCAACCCCAGCATTTCAACATTCAGCCAACGTCTGAGTCGTTCTGAAACCCCCAGGGTGGCCTTGGGCTCAGAACAAGGTCAAAACCTTGGTTTGACCACAAACCGAACCGAACCGAACCAAACCAAACCAATCCAATCCAAACCAAACCAAACCAATCCAAACCAAACCAAACCAAACCAAACCAAGCCAAGCCAAACCAAACCAAACCAAACCAAACCAGACCAAACCAAATCAGACCAAACCAATCCAAGCCAAACCAATCCAAACCAAACCAAACCAAACCAAGCCAAACCAATCCAAACCAAACCAAACCAAACCAAGCCAAACCAATCCAAACCAATCCAAACCAAACCAAACCAAACCAATCCAATCCAAACCAAACCAATCCAAACCAAACCAAGCCAGACCAAACCAATCCAAACCAATCCAAACCAAACCAAACCAGACCAAACCAATTCAAACCAATCCAAACCAAACCAAACCAAACCAAACCAAGCCAAGCCAAGCCAAGCCAAGCCAAGCCAAGCCAAGCCAAGCCAAGCCAAGCCAAGCCAAACCAAACCAAACCAAACCAGACCAAACCAAACCAATCCAAACCAATCCAAGCCAAACCAAACCAAACCAACCAAACCAAACCAAACCAAACCAAACCAAACCAAACCAAACCAAACCAAACCAAACCAAACCAAACCAAACCAAACCAAACCAAACCAGACCAAACCAAACCAAACCAAACCAAGCCAAACCAAACCAAGCCAAGCCAAATCAGACCAGACCAGACCAATCCAAACCAATCCAAACCAAACCAAACCAAACCAAACCAAACCAAACCAAACCAAACCAAACCAAACCAAACCAAACCAAGCCAAGCCAAGCCAAGCCAAGCCAAACCAAACCAAACCAAACCAAACCAGACCAAACCAAACCAAACCAAACCAAGCCAAACCAAACCAAGCCAAGCCAAATCAGACCAGACCAGACCAATCCAAACCAAGCCAAACCAATCCAAACCAGACCAGACCAGACCAATCCAATCCAATCCAATCCAATCCAAACCAAACCAAACCAAACCAAACCAAACCAATCCAAACCAAACCAAACCAAACCAAGGCTTTCAGCACAAAAAGCAGCGAGGAACGAGGCCCTGCCTTGGGCCCACCCTCCCCTGCCTGGCAGGGAAATCCAGGCCAGAGGGATTGGGGGAATTGGGGCTCTGCTTTTGGGTTTTGGGGTGCAGTTCCTCCAGCAGCAGGGCCTGCTTGGCACCACGGGCACATTCAGCTTTTCTCATGGCTGGCTGTTTCAGGACAAACCAAGCACGTCCTGCTGGTTTTCTTCCACATCATAAATCACAAAGATTTTACAAAAATGTTACTAATTGTACCTAAAGTGTGAGCTTGAGGCATTTATTTAGCACTTTGCCCAGGCTTTAAGAACACAAGTTTCTTCTCTAAACAAAGCCTGATGAAATACAGATTTTTTTAATCAGTGGCTTTGACACAGGGAACAACTCTCCCTCCACCCAAAAAAAAAAATAAAATAGAAACCAGCAGTGGATTTAAGGCGAGCAGATTTGGTGTGAGAAGTGAACTAAAACACCTCCTTGGAGGAAAAAAATAAACCCAAACATGCAGCAAACAACTTGGGTGAGCAAATCACGACCCACAGCAGGAAAAAAACCCAAAAAACCCCAAAACGCTTCCAACTCAAGTCCAACCTACCCTGCAAGTTCCCACTCCGCGTTATCCCAATTCCCTCGGGAATACAGGGCCAGGAAAGCCCCTCTGAGTGTTTTTTTTTCGGGATACAGAGTATAACTACAGGAGGAGTCATGCCATGGGTAGATGCAGAGGTTGCACACGATTATTGCATGCGCTGGGACCCCACCACGCCGCGGGCGCGGCGCTCGCTCGGAACCCCGCGGGACGGGACGTTCCCACCTCCCGCAGCACCCTGCCCATCCCGGCTCCCCCCAGTCCATCCCGGCTCCCTCCAGTCCATCCTGGGCGGCCCCCAGCCCCCAGCAGCCCCCCGGGATCCCCGTGGGATCCCCCCGGCCCCCCGGCGCGTTATGTGAAGCGGTCGGAGTTCATTTTGCGCAGCTTGGGCGGGAGGTTCCCCTCCATCCTCCCGCCGCCCCCCGAGAGCTTCTGCAGCTTGGGGGGCAGCTCTGCCACCGACTGGCTCATGGGATCCGACATCATCTTGGTGGTCTTGGAGCCCAGCTTCTCCTCGGAGTTGCCGGGCACGGAGCTGATGCGCTGGAGTTTCATGGGCAGGTCGCCCCATGCTGTAGGCCTTCTCCGAGGTGGTGGAGCTCATCCTGAGCAGTTTTTTCGGGAAGTCGTCCCTGCCGGGTGATTTTCTGCAGTTTTGAGGGCAGCTTGGTGCCCACCTCGTCGAGCCCATCCAGGCACTCCACGGAGTTGTTCCTCTCCTTGCTGTTGCTGACGGCGGGCGGGATCAGGGGCGAGGACATGAGGAGCATCTCCTCCTGCTCCTTGACGCTGTAGGGCGGCGTGGGCACCTCGAACGTGGCGTGGAACTGGGAATAATCCACTTTGAAGAACCCCTCTTCCAAGGAGATCACCGGGAAGAAGCGATGGCCCCAGAGCACCTCGTCCTCCGTGTAGGACGTCCTGGCTTGGCACGTCATCCCTGCAAGGAGAAAGGAGGAAAAAATTCCACCAGTCCCAGGGAATTGGGGATGCACGGAAATCCCGGGAGCAATTCCATGAAGTGGATTTTATGGGTTTAAATGTGTTTTAAAAAAAAATAAATAAAAAGCATTGGCCTGCCCTTGTTTAGGGAAATGATGCACCAGGGGAGGTTTAGTTGGATATTGGGGGAAATTCCTTTGTGGAAAGGGTTGTCCAAGGCAGTGCTGGAGTCCCCATTCCTGGGGGGATTTCAAAGCCCTGGGGATGTGGCACTGGGGCAGTGGGGCAGTTGGCCTTGAAGGCCTTAAAGGTCTTTCCCTTATCCATAGGATTCCGTGATTTTAGGATTCTACAGCTGTGAAATCGTCATTCCCAAGGGGAAAGGAGCCAACAGCAGCAGAAGGGGCGGAACTGAGGAATTCCCACCCACAGATTTGCTGGAAAAAACCTTTTTCTGACCCAGACCTGGGGCTCCTGAGAGGCATCTTAAAAGATTTTATTCCATTTTCAGTCTTATATGAAGGGTGAGACAATACAGATGTTACAATTCACGCCAGCACAATCAGAACCCAAACTATTCCCTAATTACAATAATTATAAGTGGGTTTTGGCCTATCAGCTTTTACCACACGATGCTGTTAATGCTTCTGAGCCAAAAATCTAAAATCACCCCTCGTGAGTCCTGCTAAATGCATCTTTCACAGTT
>JAJEOU010000491.1:1248940-1339397 GCA_021534815.1 Acrocephalus arundinaceus
CGAGAGATTATCCTTCTCTAAAATTCCTGATATTTAGCTGGGATCCCTCTCTACAAACCCCAATATTCAGATGGGAATCCTTCTAAAAATCCCAATATTCAGATGGAATCCCTCTCCAAAAATCCCAATATTCAGATGGGATCCCCTCTAAAAATCCCAGTATTCAGATGGAATCCCTCTCCAAAAATTCCTGATATTCAGCTGGAATCCCTCTCTAAAAATATCAATATTCAACTGGGGATCCCCTCTAAATATCCCAATATTCAGCTGGGATCCCCTCTAAATATCCCAGTATTGAGCTGGAATCCTCTCTAAAAATCCCAATATTCAGATGGAATCCCCCTCTAAAATTCCTGATATTCAGCTGGAATCCCTCTCTAAAAATCCCAAAATTCACTTGGAATCCCCACAAAAAATCCCAATATTCAGATGGGATCCCTCTAAATATCCCAATATTCACCTGGAATCCCCTTCTAAATATCCCAATATTCAGCTGGGATCCTCCTCTAAATACCCCAATATTCAGATTGAATCCCCCTCTAAAATTCCTGATATTCAGCTGGGATCCCTCTCTAAATATCCCAAAATTCAACTGGAATCCTCTAAATTTCCCAATATTCAGCCAGAATCCCCTCTAAAAATCCCAATATTCAGATTGAATCCTCCTCTAAAATTCCTGATATTCAGCTGGAATCCCTCTCTAAAAATCCCAGTATTCAACTGGGGATCCCCACTAAATATCCCAATATTCAGATGGGATCTCCTCTAAAAATCCCAAAATTCAACTGGAATCCTCTAAATTTCCCAATATTCAGCCAGAATCCCCTCTAAATATCCCAATATTCAGTTGGACATCCATCTAAAAATCCCAATATTCAGATGGGAATCTCTCTAAAAATCCCAATATTCAGCTGGAATCCACTCTAAAAATCCCAATATTCACCTGGAATCCCCTTCTAAATATCCCAATATTCAGATTGAATCCTCCTCTAAAATTCCTGATATTCAACTGGGATCCCTCTCTAAAAATCCCAAAATTCAACTGGAATCCCCTCTAAAAATCCCAATATTCAGCTGGGATCCTCTCTAAAAATCCCAAAATTCACCTGGAATCCCCTCTAAATATCCCAATATTTAGCTGGAATCCTTCTAAAAATCTCAATATTCAGATGGAATCCCTCTCTAAAAACCCCAATATTCAGTTGGAATCCCTCTAAACATTTCAATATTCAGCTGGAATCCCTCTAAACATTTCAATATTTAGCTGGGAACCCACTTTAAAAACCCCAATATCCAGCTGGGCCCCTCATTAACAGGATCCCATTAATGATCATTAACGAGCGGCTCATTAGCGGGGCTGCCCCTCCTCCCGGGCCAGTCTGTGCCCAGGAATGGATCGGATCCATCGATTCCAGCGGGAATAACGGGAATAACGGCCCCAGCCCCAGGGACAGCGGCTCCTGCAATTCCTTTGGAAGAGAATCCAGCAGCTCCAGCCCAGAATTGAGGTTTGGAGGTGCTGACCCGAAATTGGAGTTTTGGAGCTGTTGTTGGCAGCAAATTCCAACCCCGGAGCCTGGAATTGTAAATCCCAAACTCTGGAGTCAAAGGGAATTGTTGGAGGGATTATTTTGAAGGGTTCAGGCACCCTGAATAATAACCCAAATAATTTGGGATGGTTTTTCTCATCCCAAAATTCCGTGAGTTCTCCGAGGTGAAATTTTATCAAAATTTCATCTTCTCCCTTCACTGAGCTGAATTCCAGAGCAGGGAATATTGGTGGATATAGAAATTATTCCCTCTGGAATGTGGAGCCAGGCTGGGAGAGCTGGGAATGTTCCCCTGGAGAAGGGAAGGATCCAGGGAGAGCTTCCAGAACATTCCAGGGCCTGAAGGGGCTCCAGGAGAGCTGGAGAGGGACTGGGGACAAGGGACAGAGGGACAGGACACAGGGAATGGCTTCCACTGCCAGAGGGCAGCCATGGATGGGAGATTGGGAATTGGGAATTCCTGCCTGGGCTGGAATTCCCAGAGCAGCTGAGATCCCTGGAATGTCCCAGGCCAGGCTGGAACAGCCTGGGACGGTGGGAGAATTCCCTGCCCATGGAATGGGTGGAATGGGATGGTTCCAAAGTCCCTTTCCATCCCAAACCATCCCATAATTCCATGACCTATCCGATGATCCCTGATGTATTTATAGGGATCTATAAATGTATTTTTATGGACCCCTTTATTATTTTACACCCAAATCCAATATTTTTTATTGCTGTGGCCCAGCCATTCCCCTGCAGATGGGACCCGACGCCGTCGGAGCTTCCCAGGGCTGAGCAGATCCATCAATTCCAGCCAGGGGCGGCTCGGGACCCATCCCACACTTCTGGGATGTATTTTTAGCCATGGAAAAACAGCAGCAGCAGCAGCTGGTGTGACACACACACGGAGCAATCCATCACTGTCCCGGCCCTATTCCATCACCACCTGGAGCTCTTTATTTCCACAATCCTGATGTTGGTTGGGAGTTTTGGTTTGCAAGGCAGAATTGGATTGCTGCTGGTTGGGAGGGTCTGCAGGGAGCTGGAGGGGAACAGACAGGGAGGGAGAGGGAGAGAGGGTGAAGGAGATGGGATGGAGGAGATGGAGAGGGGATGGAGGAAATGGAAATTAAGGAGGTGGAGCAGGGATGGAGGAGATGGAGCAGGGATGGAGGAGATGGAGCAGGGATAGAAGAGATGGAGCAGGAATGGAGGAGATGGAAATAAAGAAGATGGAAATGGAGGAGATGGAGCAGGAATGGAGGAGATGGAAATGGAGGAAATGGAGCAGGGATGGAGGAGACAGAGTGGGAATGGAGGAGATGGAAATGGAGATGGAGCAGGGATGGAGGAGATGGAGCAGGGACGGAAGAAATGGAGCAGGGATAGAAGAGATGGAGCAGGAATGGAGGAGATGGAAATTAAGGAGATGGAGTGGGGATGGAGGAGATGGAGGCAAAGGAGATGGAGCAGGGATGGAGGAAATAGAGCAGGGATAAAAGAGATGGAGCAGGGATGGAAGAGATGGAGTGGGAATAGAGGAGATGGAAATGAAGAAGATGGAAATGGAGGTGATGGAGCAGGAATGAAGGAGATGGAAATGGAGGAGATGGAGTGGGAATAGAGGAGATGGAGATGAAGGAGATGAAGTGGGGATGAAGGAGATGGAAATGGAGGAGATGGAATGGGGATGAAGAAGATGGAGTAGGGATGAAGGAGATGGAGTAGGGATGGAGGAAATAGAGCAGGGATAGAAGAGATGGAGCAGGAATGGAGGAGATGGAGGCAAAGGAGATGGAGTGGGGATGAGGGAGATGGAAATGAAGGAGATGGAGAGGGGATGAAGGTGATGGAGCAGGGATGGAGGAGATGGAGATGGAGGAGACAGAAATGAAGAAGATGGAATGGGAATGGGGATGGAGGAGATGGAAGGAAAGGAGATGGAGCAGGGATAGAGGAGATGTAGGAAATGGAACGGGGATGAGGGAGATGGAAATGGAGGAGATGGAGATGAAGGAGATAGAGTGGGAATGGAGGAGATGGAGGCAAAGGAGATGGAGCTGGGATGGAGGAGATGGAAATGGAGGAGATGGGGATGGACAAAATGGAGTTGGGATGAAGGAGATGGATCAAGAATGAAGGAGATGGAATTAGGATTAAATAAATGGGGTCAGGATGAGGGAGATGGAGCTGGGATGAAGGAAATGGAAATGAAGGAGAAGGAAGTGGAGGAGATGGAGGGGGGAATGGAGGAGATGGGGATGAAGGAAATGGAGATGAAGGAAATGGAGCAGGGATGAAGGAAATGGAGCAGGGATGAAGGAAATGGGGTCAGGATGAAGGAGATGGAGCTGGGATGAAGGAGATGGAATTAGGATCACATAAATGGGGTCAGGATGAAGGAGATGGAGCTGGGATGAAGGAGATGGAACCAGGATTAAATAAATGGGGTCAGGATGAAGGAAATGGAGCCAGGATGAAGGAAATGAAAATGAAGGAGAAGGAAGTGGAGGAGATGGAGGGGGGAATGGAGGAGATGGGGATTAAGGAAATGGAGCAGGGATTAAGGAAATGGGGTCAGGATGAAGGAGATGGAGCTGGGATGAAGGAGATGGAATTAGGATCACATAAATGGGGTCAGGATGAAGGAGATGGAGTGGGGACTTTTCCCTGTCTCCTGCAATCTCCAAGGAGCTGAAATGAAGAATGTGAGGATTCACCCATGGATGTTGGACCTAAGAGGAATTTAGGGATGATTTTACAGCAGGGAAAAATGTGGATTCAAACCTCACCCAGGAATTCTCAGGTTTGCCTGGAGCTGTAGCTGTGAATGTGCCATGAAATAAATGATGGATTTGGAATCCTGGATAATGGAAGCTCGAAATCCCACTGGGACATCACCAATGAACTGGGAAGGGAGAGGAGCAGCAGCAAAAATCACCAGGAATCTGGAAAAGTCACGAAGAAATAAATCCATGAAATAAAAAAATGTGCGGCCTTGGACAGAGGAATGGAAAGGAGCGTGGAATGTGGGATCCCAGCACAAATAATCCCAAATTCCATGGAATGTCAGCAGAGAGGGAACCATGAATTATCCGAATTCTCTTTGCACTTCCCACCCCTTTTTGCCCTTTTCCAGCAGCCCCAGGACCATTTTGACACAGGAATTACAACTGGAACAAAACAAACCCACGGCATCTCCTCTAAGTGGGAAATTAATTCCCTTGGGATAAAAGAGGATATTCCTGGAAAATGGAGGCCAGCAGGAATTAACTAATGAGCCCTGGCATTGATCATTGCCTGGGCACAGAAGGAACAGCCAGACATGAATTAAAATAAAAATTTAATTAATTAAAACAATTAATTAAAGTGAGGGTTTGGGGGATAATGATGAACTTTGCTCTGAGAGGAGCTGAAAGGTTCCAGGGAGCTCCGCAGTGCCATGGAGGAGCTGTGGCATTAATGGGATAAAGCCTGGAGAGACCTGGAACAGCAGCTCTGAAAGGTGAGGGATTCATGGAGGGACTTGGTAAAAAATCATGGAATTGTTGGGGTTGGAAAAGATCAGAACAAGACAGGAACAAACACCTTTAACCCTGAGCCCAGTGCCACATCCACAGGCTTGGGAATTCTCCCAGAGGTGGGAATTCCAGCCCTGAGCACCTGTGCCAGGTGGGAAACCCTTTCCATGAAGGAATTATCCCAAAAATCCCCCCTGAGCTCCTCTGGCCCAGCCTGAGGCCGTTCCCTCTCCTCCTGTCCCTGTGCCCTGGAGCAGAGCCCAAATCCCCCCGGCTGTGCCCTCCTGGCAGGGAATTGCAGAGAGGGAAAAGATCCCTCGGGATCCTCCTTTTCTCCAGGCTGAGCCCCTTCCCAGCTCCCTCAGGAATTCTCCAGTCCCTTCCCAGCTCCCTCAGGAATTCTCCAGCCCCTTCCCAGCTCCCTCAGGGATTCTCCAGCCCCTTCCCAGCTCCCTCAGGAATTCTCCAGCCCCTCCCCAGCTCCCTCAGGAATTCTCCAGCCCTTTCCCAGCTCCCTCAGGAATTCTCCAGCCCCTTCCCAGCTCCCTCAGGAATTCTCCAGCCCCTTCCCAGCTCCCTCAGGAATTCTCCAGCCCCTTCCCAGCTCCCTTCCCTTCCCTGGCCACGCTCCAGCCCCTCAGGGTCTCCCTTGCCCTGAGGGGAAAATCGAAAATTGGGAGAAAACGTGAGGGGAAAAGAACGTGAGGGAAGTTTGTGGAGGGCTCTGCTGCAGAGCTTTTCCCTCCTGGATCCTCCTTTTCTCCAGGCTGAGCCCCTTTCCTTGAGCTCCCTCAGGAATTCTCCAGCCCCTTCCCAGCTCCCTCAGGAATTCTCCAGCCCCTTCCCAGCCCTTTCCCTGCCCTGGCCACACTCCAGCCCCTCAGAGTCTCTCTCATTGGATCCCAGAGCTGCTCCCAGCCCAGGTTCCAGTGGCTCTTTCCCAGCTGGACACTCAGGTTTTTTGGGAATCCCTGCACCCCCTGACCCTGTGCCATCACACTCTGGGATAAATCAGAACCCCACACTCAGCCCAGGGATTTTCCTGGATCCAACAAAGCTGGGATGAGGGAGGAATCCACAATTCCATCATTCATTCCCACCCCTGGGTGCTGGTGGAGCTCATCCAGACCCACAGCAGGGCTGGGGAATCCCTTTCCATCCCGGAATGCTGCCCAGGATGGACATCCCGTCCTTTTCCAGCTAAAATTTGGGAACATTCAGCGCCCTGGGCTGGTTTAATGGTCATTAATGGCCCCGTGCTGCTGCCACCTCATTATTCCCATTATTCCTTCCTGTTATTCCCATTATTCCCGTGGCTCAGGAGAGCATTCCCGGTATCCAGAGCTGCTTCCTTGGCTCCAGCCTTGCTGCTGACTGGAACGAGCAGGGAATGGCTCCTCCTGTGCCAGGATCCATTCCCTGATTGCCTGGAAAAGGCGGAATCAGCCGGGCTCCAGCAGCTCCGGCAGTGGGAAACGCCATCGATCCCAGGCAGGGCTGGGAATCATCTGTGCTGCTCCTGGGGCATCCAACGGGATCAAAATCCCGGATTTAGGGTGGGAATGGGATGCCAGCTGAGGATGGAGGTGCCAAATTCCAACCTGGACCGGGTTCCTTCATTTTTTATGGAAGTTTTGCTGCCCAAACGCCCAATCCTGGCAATCCACACGCTGCTGGAAGAGCATTCCAAGGGGTTGGGAACATGGAATTCCAGGCTGCTTTGGGATGGGAAGGACCTTAAATCCCATCACGTTCCAAAAAAAAAAAAAATTGGGGATTTTGGGTTTTTCCCCCCCCTCAAGTGTTGTTCTTGACCTGAGGAATGTTTGGGGTTGTGGGGATGGTGGGTGGGGTTGGAAATGGATCATGGAATTATGGAATTCCAGACGGGTTTGGGTGGGAACAGAGTTTAAAGCTCATCCCATAAAGGAAAATTTGCACCTGAAAATAAAGGGGAATTTAGGGGGAATCCAGGGAAATTCAGGGAAATCCAGGGGAATCCAGGGGGATAATGAGAACCAGGAGGTTTGCACGGAAAATAAAGGAAAATAAAGGAAAACAAGGAGGTTTTTACTGGAAAATAAAGAGAAAAAAGGAAAACATGGAGGTTTGCTCCAAGGGGTTGGGAACACGGAATTCCAGGCTGCTTTGGGATGGGAAGGACCTTAAATCCCATCACGTTCCAAAAAAAAAAAAATTGGGATTTTGGGGTTTTTTCCCCCCTCTCAAGCATTGTCCTTGGCCTGCAGAAGGTTTGGGGTTGTGGGGATGATGGGTGGGGTTGGAAATGGATCATGGAATTATGGAATTCCAGATGGGTTTGGGTGGGAACAGAGTTTAAAGCTCATCCCATAAAGGAAAATTTGCACCTGAAAATAAAGGGGAATTTAGGGGGAATTCAGGGGAATTCAGGGGGATCCAGGGGGATTCAGGAGGTTTGCACGGAAAATAAAGGAAAATAAAGGAAAACAAAGAGGTTTTTACTGGAAAATAAAGAGAAAAAAGGAAAACATGGAGGTTTGCACCAGAAATAATGGGGGAAATGGAAAACCAGGAGATTTCACCATAAAGAGAAGGGAAAAAAGGAAAAGGAAGGAAAAAGGAAGGGAAAAGGAAGGAAAAAGGAGGGGAAAAGAAGGGAAAATAAAGGAAAAAGAAGGGAAAAAGAAAGGAAAAAAGGGAAAAAGAAGGGAAAAAGAAAGGAAAAAGAAAGGGAAAAGAAAGGGAAAAAGAAGGGAAAAAGAAAGGAAAAAGAAGGGAAAAAGAAAGGAAAAAGAAAGGAAAAAGAAAGGGAAAAAGAAGGGAAAAAGAAAGGAAAAAGAAGGGAAAAAGAAGGGAAAAAGAAGGGGAAAAGAAAGGAAAAAGAAGGGAAAAGGAAAGGGGAAAAGAAGGGAAAAGGAAAGGAAAAAGAAGGGAAAAAGAAGGGAAAAGGAAAGGAAAAGAAAGGGAAAAGGAAGGGAAAAAAAGGAAAAAGAAAGGAAAAAGAAAAAGGAAAAAGAAAGAAAAAAAAGGAAAAAGAAAGGGAAAAGAAAGGAAAAGGAAAAAGAAAAAGGAAAAAGAAAGGAAAAAGGAAAAGGAAAAGGAAAAAGGAAAAAGAAAAAGGAAAAAAAAAGAAAAGGAAGGAAAAAGGAAGGAAAAAGAAAGGAAAACCGGGAGGTTTGCACCATGAATAAAGGAAAATAAAGGAAAACCGAGACATTTACAACTGAAATGGAAGAAAATAAATGGGAATAAAGTTAAATCAGAGCTCTGCAGAGCCGCAGGCTTTGCTTCCATTTCATTCTAAACTGGAAAATCACCTCCTGTCATCCAGGAGGATTAGGAGCTGTCCGGGATAAAAGGGAAAAGAAAGGATGGGAGATTTTATGACAGGAGAGAAATGAACAATAACCAAAGCCCATCTCCGAGGCAGAGCAGGGCCAATCCATGCTTTTTGCTGGATGTAATGTAATTTCCCGGGCATTTTGTGTCTGATAAGCAGGGATGGAGCATTTGTGCCGGAAAAATTCCGTGTGCTCAGGAAAGGCTCATTAGAGGGATGGGAAAGGAAAGGGAATGGAGATGGGATCTGTGCCTCCAGCACTGCAAACTTCCCGGGATAATGAGAATTATTCCAGTGCAAAACCCACGGAAATCCCGTTGGGAATCCTGGATCCGGCCCCACAGCTCCTCAGCACACGGACAGACACGGGAATGGGGAAGGAGTTTTTGGAAAACCTCCAAATCCGAGTTCCTGCTGTCCCTGAGCTCCTGGAAAAGGAAAGGGAGCCTCAGCCTTGTTGGGAAGGGATTTGTTCCCAAAAAACTTCTTGGATCAGGGCTTCACTTGGGAACCTGGTGGGAAACACTCCTGAAATTCCCAGGGAGCCCATCCCAAATCCGGTTTTTTGGGAAGCAGAGCCCTGCAGCCAGGGTTAACTCCGGCAGCTCTGAATTCCCATCCAAGCTGGAATTCCGCGTTTCTCTTGAACCCCAGCTGGAATTCAACTTCCAGGGATTTCCTGATTCCTTTTCCTAAATCCTGCTTATTCCTAAATTCCTAAATTCTAATTCCTAAATTCTAATTTCCTAAATTAAATCCTAAATTTCCTAAATTGCTTTCCTGCCTTGCAGCAGGCAGGGAATGCCAGAGGAGCAAAATCCTCTCCTGATCCAATCCCGTGGGATCTGTGCCTCCAGCACTGCAAACTTCCCGGGATAATGAGAATTATTCCAGTGCAAAACCCACGGAAATCCCATTGGGAATCCTGGATCCGGCCCCACAGCTCCTCAGCACACGGACAGACACGGGAATGGGGAAGGAGTTTTTGGAAATCCGGCCTGGCCTCATTGGGAAGGGATTGGTTCCCAAAAACTTCTTGGATCAGGGCTTCACTTTGGGACCTTGGGAAACACTCCTGAAATTCCCAGGGAGCCCATCCCAAATCCGGTTTTTTGGGAAGCAGAGCCCTGCAGCCAGGGTTAACTCCGGCAGCTCTGAATTCCCATCCAAGCTGGAATTCCGCGTTTCTCTTGAACCCTCAGCTGGAATTCAACTTCCAGGGATTTCCTGACTCCTTTTCCTAAATCCTGCTTATTCCTAAATTCCTTATTCCTAAATTCTAATTTCCTAAATTAAATCCTAAATTTCCTAAATTGCTTCCCTGCCTTGCAGCAGGCAGGGAATGCCAGAGGAGCAAATCCTCTCCTGATCCAATCCCGTGGGATCTGTGCCTCCAGCACTGCAAACTTCCCGGGATAATGAGAATTATTCCAGTGCAAAACCCACGGAAATCCCGTTGGGAATCCTGGATCCGGCCCCACAGCTCCTCAGCACACGGACAGACACGGGAATGGGGAAGGAGTTTTTGGAAAACCTCCAAATTCGAGTTCCTGCTGTCCCTGAGCTCCTGGAAAAGGAAAGGGAGGCCCAGCCTTGTTGGGAAGGGATTTGTTCCCAAAAACTTCTTGGATCAGGGCTTCACTTGGGAACCTGGTGGGAAACACTCCTGAAATTCCCAGGGAGCCCATCCCAAATCCCGATTTTTGGGAAGCAGAGCCCTGCAGCCAGGGTTAACTCCGGCAGCTCTGAATTCCCATCCAAGCTGGAATTCCGCGTTTCTCTTGAACCCTAACTGGAATTCAACTTCCAGGGATTTCCTGACTCCTTTTCCTAAATCCTGCTTATTCCTAAATTCCTTATTCCTAAATTCTAATTTCCTAAATTAAATCCTAAATTTCCTAAATTGCTTCCCTGTCTTGCAGCAGGCGGGGAATGCCAGAGGAGCAAAATCCTCTCCTGATCCAATCCCGTGGGATCTGTGCCTCCAGCACTGCAAACTTCCCGGGATAATGAGAATTATTCCAGTGCAAAACCCACGGAAATCCCATTGGGAATCCTGGATCCGGCCCCACAGCTCCTCAGCACACGGACAGACACGGGAATGGGGAAGGAGTTTCTGGAAATCCGGCCTGGCCTCGTTGGGAAGGGATTGGTTCCCAAAAAACTTCTTGGATCAGGGCTTCACTTTGGAACCTGGTGGGAAACACTCCTGAAATTCCCAGGGAGCCCATCCCAAATCCCGATTTTTGGGAAGCAGAGCCCTGCAGCCAGGGTTAACTCCAAGCTCTGGCAGCTCTGAATTCCCATCCAAGCTGGAATTCCCCGTTTCTCTTGAACCCTAACTGGAATTCAACTTCCAGGGATTTCCTGACTCCTTTTCCTAAATCCTGCTTATTCCTAAATTCTAATTCCTAAATTCCTTATTCCTAAATTCTACTTTCCTAAATTAAATCCTAAATTTCCTAAATTGCTTCCCTGCCTTGCAGCAGGTGGGGAATGCCAGGGGAGCAAAATCCTCTCCTGATCCAATCCCGTGGGATCTGTGCCTCCAGCACTGCAAACTTCCCGGGATAATGAGAATTATTCCAGTGCAAAACCCACGGAAATCCCATTGGGAATCCTGGATCCGGCCCCACAGCTCCTCAGCACACGGACAGACACGGGAATGGGGAAGGAGTTTTTGGAAAACCTCCAAATCCGAGTTCCTGCTGTCCCTGAGCTCCTGGAAAAGGAAAGGGAGCCTCAGCCTTGTTGGGAAGGGATTTGTTCCCAAAAAACTTCTTGGATCAGGGCTTCACTTGGGAACCTGGTGGGAAACACTCCTGAAATTCCCAGGGAGCCCATCCCAAATCCGTTTTTTTGGGAAGCAGAGCCCTGCAGCCAGGGTTAACTCCGGCAGCTCTGAATTCC
This sequence comes from Acrocephalus arundinaceus, assembly GCA_021534815.1. NCBI lineage: Eukaryota > Metazoa > Chordata > Aves > Passeriformes > Sylviidae > Acrocephalus > Acrocephalus arundinaceus. The sequence goes on from JAJEOU010000491.1 coordinate 1,260,226, forward strand.
CATCCAAGCTGGAATTCCGCGTTTCTCTTGAACCCTCAGCTGGAATTCAACTTCCAGGGATTTCCTGATTCCTTTTCCTAAATCCTGCTTATTCCTAAATTCTCATTCCTAAATTCCTTATTCCTAAATTCTAATTTCCTAAATTAAATCCTAAATTTCCTAAATTGCTTCCCTGCCTTGCAGCAGGTGGGGAATGCCAGGGGAGCAAATCCTCTCCTGATCCAATCCCGTGGGATCTGTGCCTCCAGCACTGCAAACTTCCCGGGATAATGAGAATTATTCAAGTGCAAAACCCACGGAAATCCCATTGGGAATCCTGGATCCGGCCCCACAGCTCCTCAGCACACGGACAGACACGGGAATGGGGAAGGAGTTTTTGGAAAACCTCCAAATCCGAGTTCCTGCTGTCCCTGGGCTCCCCCAGCTCCTGCCCGGCCTCATTGGGAAGGGATTGGTTCCCAAAAACTTCTTGGATCAGGGCTTCACTTTGGAACCTTGGGAAACACTCCTGAAATTCCCAGGGAGCCCATCCCAAATCCGGTTTTTTGGGAAGCAGAGCCCTGCAGCCAGGGTTAACTCCAAGCTCTGGCAGCTCTGAATTCCCATCCAAGCTGGAATTCCGCGTTTCTCTTGAAGCCCCGGCTGGAATTCAACTTCCAGGCATTTCTTGACTCCTTTTCCTAAATCCTGCTTATTCCTAAATTCCTAAATTCTAATTCCTAAATTCCTTATTCCTAAATTCTAATTTCCTAAATTAAATCCTAAATTTCCTAAATTGCTTTCCTGGGCCTCCCTTTCCTTTTCCAGGAGCTCAGGGACAGCAGGAACTCGGATTTGGAGGTTTTCCCAACCCAAATTGTTCCATAATTCTCCAATTCTCCTCCTCGTTTCCTGGCCCTCAAAAGTGCTCGTATCAACATTCCCTCAGTTTTCCTAAGATTTTGGGTCTGGAAGTTTTCCTTGAGAAATGTATTTGGGAAAATCAAGGATTGCCACAAACAGATCCAGCCAAAGTTGGGCATCCCAAAGTTTTCTGGGATAATGCAAAGCTGCTGTTTGTAGTTCTGCACCACATTCCAACATTTTCTCTGGCTCGGGAATCTGCTTTTCCACAAAAACCTGCTGATTTATCCATAGATCCCAATGATTTTCCACCCTCTGCTTGATTTGGGAAAACCATTCAAGCTCTGGGAATCCTTCGGAGCGACCGACTTTGAACTGAAGATTCCAAGGAAACATTTAAATAAAGGATTCTTTCAGGAAAGATCTGGGATGGCTGGAAAACATTTGGGATACTGAGAATTCCTCAATTCCTGCTTTTTCATCATGTCCACATTTTTAAAACATTTTTAAATTTTTAAATTTGGCTGCGTTTTGAGAGAGGAAAAGCTCCAAGGAGGGACGGGAGAAACTTTGGGATAAAAAACTGGCATGGGAGAAACCCTGGGATTAAGGGATGTAAAATTATGAGGGATTTGAGCAGTGCATGAAGCCTGGAGGAGTTTTCCTTCTCTAATCACAAGAGGAAAACTGAAATTCCAGCCCTGGATACCACCGGAGTTGTTTCCTTGGCAATTGTAACCATGGGAAGGATTTGGATTCCCTTCCCTCTGCCTCACCGAGCTGCTCCTGATAAAACCAAACCAACAAAACCATGGAAAAAATAATAAAAAAATCCAAATATTTTTTCCCCTCAGGTGCCATTTTTATATTTGGGGATTCAGCTGGATTTTGAACACGATGGGAATCAGCCATTCCTCTCTGCTGCTTTATTCCTGCTTTTCCCTGAGTTTGAAAACTTGGGAAAGATTCCCAATGTTGTCAGATCCAACCCGTGATGTGCCCAGGCCACCACTGATCCCTGTCCCCAAGTGTCACATCCACGGGGCTTTAAATCCCTCCAAGAATGGGAACTCCACCTCACAACCTTCTCCATGCAGGAATTTTCCCAAGGTTTTCCCAAGCTGCCCCTCCCCAGGGCTGGGACATCCAGGGTGTCCTGGGCCCTTTTCCCACCCAAAGGGCATTTCCAGGAGTTTGTAGCACAATTCCAGCCTCGGAACCCCTGAGATTCCTCCTGCTGCAATTCCCAGATGGCACCAAGAGCCAAAACCACATCCAAGGTGGTTTGGGATCCATCCCAGCTCCGAGGTGATTTGGGATCAGCCAGGGCTGGCTCTGCAATGGCTCCTCATCCCTAAATCCCTGGAGAAGCTTTTCCCAGGCTCCTGGAGCCACCCCTGGTGCCAGCCCCAGCCCCTTCCAGAGGCGGCTCCTTACCCTCCTTGGGAGCTGCCCTTCCCTCATTCCACACGGGAATTTCACCTCATGGAACTCCGGGATCCAGCCAAGCTCTGCTCTCCCTGTAAAAAGCAGCAATGCAAGGAGATGGGGATGCCTTGGGAAGGCTGAGCTGGAGCAGGGACTGGGCAGAGTTGGAGAATAAAGCAGAGATTTATTGAAAGGGCTTTAGGGGACACCTTGGGCAGGACAGGGCCTGGCCAGGGCTGCAGCCAGGGTGGGCCCAAAATGGGCACAAAATGGACACAAAATGGACACAAAATGGACACAAAGTGGTCACAAAATGGGCACAAAATGGGCACAAAATGGGCCCAAAATGGTCACAAAATGGACACAAAATGGGCCCAAAATAGACACAAAATGGACACAAAATGGGCACAAAATGGACACAAAATGGGCACAAAATGGGCACAAAATGGGCACAAAATGGTCACAAAATGGTCACAAAAAGGACACAAAATGGACACAAAATGGTCACAAAATGGACACAAAATGGACACAAAATGGGCCCAAAATGGACACAAGATGGTCACAAAATGGGCACAAAATGGACACAAAATGGGCACAAAATGGACACAAAATGGACACAAAATGGGCACAAAATGGACACAAAATGGGCACAAAATGGACACAAAATGGGCACAAAATGGACACAAAATGGCCACAAAATGGCCACAAAATGGACACAAAATGGACACAAAATGGTCACAAAATGGACACAAAATGGACACAAAATGGACACAAAATGGACACAAAATACACACAAAATGGACACAAAATGGACACAAAATGGGCACAAAATAGACACAAAATGGACACAAAATGGGCACAAAATGGACACAAAATGGGCACAAAATGGGCACAAAATGGACACAAAATGGACACAAAATGGACACAAAATGGACACAAAATACACACAAAATGGACACAAAATGGACACAAAATACACACAAAATGGACCCAAAATGGTCACAAAATGGACACAAAATGGACATAAAATGGACACAAAATGGACACAAAAGGGGCACAAAATGGACACAAAATGGACACAAAAGGGGCACAAAATGGACACAAAATGGACACAAAATGGTCACAAAATGGACACAAAATGGACACAAAATGGGCACAAAATGGTCACAAAATGGGCACAAAATGGACACAAAATGGGCACAAAATGGACACAAAATGGGCACAAAATGGACACAAAATGGCTGCCCAGTCACGAGGTCTCACACTTTTATCAGTTTGGGGCCATTTGCACCTTGGGGTTGAATTGTCCCATCCCAGCTCCAGGCTGTGAGCTCCCATCCTTCTTGTTCCTCCCTCCAGCCACCCTTGTTTGTGCTGTTGGGCTGAAAGTTGTCCTTGGTGTGCAGCAGGACAAGGATTTGTTTTGTGTCCCTGCAGAGAGCTGAGTGACCCTGACTGTGAGCTCAGAGCTGCACCCTGGGCACCACAGAACATGAAAATATGAAAACTAAAAATTCAGGCATCAATGGAAGCCTTGAATGGAGCAGAGGGAGCGGCTCCTCCCAACTTCCAACCACACCTGCCACAGGCAGAGAACATTCCATGGATTCCCCATCCCAAACCAGTTATTCCAATGAAAATGACATCCCCAATGTCCCCAGCCTTTGGACAGAAATCATTCACAAAAAAACCATTCCGTGGTGTGGGATAAACACAGCAACCCCAGCCCTGCTAATTCTGGGTTTGGTGACATCCAGGGAGTCTTGGACACCAAAAAAATGGGAGGAAAAGTCCCAAAAGGGAAGGGAAACTCCACAAAGAGGAGGAAAACTCTAAAAACTTAACAGTGGGTCTGAAATCCTGGAGTAAAACAAATTTTTACCCCACAAATTCACACCCCACTGAATAGGGGGAGGTTGACTTTAAACCACAGAGCTCCTCTTTCCCTAAAAATAAACCAGGAAAAATTCCCTGCCAAGGAAACATCCCAAAAGGATGGGTTAGTTAAACACAAGGATTTCTCTTCAGCTCAAAGATTTTTCTCCAGCACCAAAATTTCTCTTCCAGACAAAGATTTCTCTTCCCAGCTGAGGGAGGTTGAGCTCTGCCAAAAATTCCTGGAAAAACCAGGGATTTGGGGATTGAATCTTTGGTGCAGATTCCCAGCTCTGCATTCCTATAAATCCCTTTTTTTTTCCCAACTGGAATTATTTTGGCAAATCAGGAAGGCTCGGATAGGAATGGGATGTTCGTTTTGCACGGAGTTGTAAACACGGAGTTGTAAATATTCCATGGAAACATCCCAGCCACTCTTGGGTTTAATCTATGCAGACAAAACAGGACAAATTTTCCTCCCAATGCCAAATTTTCCAGCTGGGATCTCACTTGAGCAGCTCCACTCCAGGTTTTTATTGAGCCATCCCTTTGTATCCCGACGGAAAGGGACAGGAGAGAGGGAAAAAATGGTGTTCTATTGGTCTCTGAGTGCTTCCAGCTGCTCTCTCTGATTTTAGGGAATTCCAGCCCCACTGGGAGCCCAGGGATTTCATCCCTCCAAACCCAGCTCCCCTCAGCAAGGATTTCTCGTTGTTTCATGGAATGGCGGAATGGTTCAGGCTGGAAAATCCTCCAGGATAATGGACAGGGCACAGGGAATGGCTTCCCACTGCCAGAGTGAGGGATGGGAGATTGGGAATTCCTGGCTGGGCTGGAATTCCCAGAGCAGCTGGGGCTGCCCCTGCATCCCTGGAATGTCCCAGGCCAGGCTGGAGCAGCCTGGGATGGTGGGAGCTGTCCCTGCCCATGGCAATAAATGGAAATAAATGGGATTTAGGGTCCCTTCCACCCCAAACCATCCCATAATTCCATGGAATCTCGGGGTGTGTTGTCCAGCCTGGTGGAGGAAGGTTAAATCTCTGCAGCAGAACAGAACCTGGGATTAAATCCAGGATTTAATTAGGAAAATGTAATTGTTGGGATTGCATTTCTCCCCTTGGGACACTCCATTAAAAACAAACCTGGACGAGCACCCCGAACACAAACCCAACAAAATCTCAAATATTCCAACGTTGGCTCCATTTCCCAGCAGAGCCAATCCTGGTTTTCAGGATTGAAACGTTTCTCTGGGAAGGAAAACCTCAGGAATGAGCTTCTCCTGGAGTGACATCCATGGAAAATATCAGGAGCCATGGAAGGAGGTAACAGATGTCACTCAGGCTCCCCTGCTCCCTTCCCTAATTAAGTTGGGAACCAATCAGCTCTCATTAACATATGGAGCTTTTCCCAACCATATTTCCTTTGGTTTAAAAATATCCCGTTCCTGCCACACGGGGAATAGCGGCTCGGGGAATATTTACCTTCCAGTGATTGATTTGCATATTTAAATTTAATTGTTTTTAAATGGATTTGGAACAATTCTGATGCAAAAGGAAAAGGGACCCCCCAGGAGGAGGGAGCAGGAAGTGGCTGTGCTGCATTCCCAGGGAAGGCAAAATTCTGGGAGCTGTTCCCAGGGTGGGAAGGGCTTCAATTATTCATTTTTTGGGGAATTTTTCATTTTTACCCTTGGGTTAGTCATGACAAAACAGGGACTTGCCTGGCTTTTTAAATCCTAGGAAAATGGGGAGAAACCTCGTTTTAATTCATGAGAGCTGAGCTCAGAATTTTGGGAATAATCAGATCTATCCAGGGAGAGCTTCCAGAACATTCCAGGGCCTGAAGGGGCTCCAGGAGAGCTGGAGAGGGACTGGGGACAAGGGACAGAGGGACAGGACACAGGGAATGGCTTCCAGTGCCAGAGGGCAGCCATGGATGGGAGATTGGGAATTGGGAATTCCTGGCTGGGCTGGGATTCCCAGAGCAGCTGAGATCCCTGGAATGTCCCAGGCCAGGCTGGAGCAGCCTGGGATGGTGGGAGGTGTCCCTGCCCATGGAATGGGATGGGATTAGGTCCTGGAATGTTCTGGAAGCTCTCCCTGGATCCTTTCCCTTCTCCATGTGAACATTCCCAGCTCTCCCAGCCTGGCTCCAGAGCACTGACAGAACACTGCCCAACAATATCCCCATGAATCATTCTGAATTCCTTCTCCAAGCACCTTTTCCTTTTGGAAAAGCTCAGGAAAACATTCCCATCCTTTTGTGGGATGCAGCAGCTGCTCCAGGGGGGAACCTCTGCCCATCCTGGGTGGGCCAGGAGGGGACAGATCCCAGGGGATGGATCCCAGGGGATGGACGGATCAGGATGGATCCCAGGGGGAATGGATCCCGAGGGGAGGGGGGTGGGGAATAGATTGGAAGGGATAGATCCGAGGGGATGGATCCAAGGTGGAATGGATCCTGGAGGAGATGGATTGGAAGGAATGGATCCAAGGGGGTTGAATAGATCAGGATGGATCCCAGGGGGAATGAATCCCGGGGAGAGATGGATGGGAATGGATGGATCCCAGGGGGTGGATGGGAAGGGAGGGATTCCAGGGGGTGGATGGATCCCAGGGGATGGATGGGAAGGGATGGATCCCAGGGGGAATGGATGGGAAGGGATGGATCCCAGGGGGAATGGATGGATCCCAAGGGATGGATGGATCCCAGGGGACGGATGGGAAGGGATGGATAGGAAGGGATGAATCCCAGGGGAAATGGATGGGAGGGGATGAATTCCAGGGGATGGATGGATCCCAGGGGATGGATGGATCCCAGGGGATGGAAGGGAAGGGATGGATCCCAGGGGAAATGGATGGGAACGGATGAATTCCAGGGGATAAATGGGAAGGGATGGATCCTGGGGGGATGGATTGGAAGGGATGAATCCCAGGGGATGGATGTATCCCAGGGTACGGATGGCTGGGAGCTCAGCGAGGCGTGCCCTGATTCCCTGTGACACAGCTCTGCCCTGTGTCCCCATGGAACGGGAACGCCACTTCCCAGGACAATTGATTTTGGGGCGGGAGCAAACCTGGCCTTACATAACTGCATCAGCCAATGGTGCAGCACAAACATCCCAGAGCTTCCCCACAGCCTGATTTTGGGCAAAAAGAAATGAAAAATGTGCTTTTTCATGGAATATTTTATGGAATTTCAGAATCTCCCCGTGGGAGCAGCAGGACACGGCTGTGCCCAGGGATTTTGGTTGATTTCCCTCCCCTGCTGCCGTGGAGCTGCACACCAAAAATCCATCTGCTTCCAATAGTGCCCCAGGGCAGCTCTTTTTTCCAGGCCACTCTCCCGTCATATCCTTGTTTCTCTTGCTCAGAGGCTGATTTTATTGTAAAAAACCCAATTACCCAGCACTGACCCATCCACCCACCTCACCTCATCCCAAAAAACCCATGGAGACTGCAGGAAAATTCTGCTCCTGAGCTCTCTTGGGGCGGGGAGCTTTGTCCTTTCCTCAGTGCCTCCAGAATTTGGGTTTGGGAAGGAAATTCCTCTTGGAATTATCGATAATCCCTTTAAATTTATTTTACTTTTAAGCAGTCAGGGTTACTCTGCTTTTATCTGTGTCTCATCTCACCCAGCACCTTCTGTTCCTGCACCACATTCCTTTTCCTCTCCCATTTCATGCCAGAGATGGGAATTAGCACGAGGAAAACACAATCCCTCACCTTAGATCTCAAATCCAGCTGGAATTTTGAAGCCCAGCACCATCCCTTTCCCACATCCCATTCTCCTTCCTTCAGGAAAAATGCTGGAGCTTATTTAGGATTTCAGGGCCACTCCAGCACCCTGATGGAAAACCCGGAAGTGACCAAACTCCATGGAATTCACCCTGATTTGGGTGGGAATTGTTCCAGCTCTCATCCATCATCACCTTCCCATGGATTTGGGTATTCCTTGCACCCCCATACCGGAAATTTGTGGGAAAACAAAACATTCCTGGCCTCAAATCCAACCAATTTCAGGGCATTTGAAGGATCAGAGAGCACCCCTGGCTCCCTTACTCCTGATTTACTCCTTTAGTAACATTTGAGATGTGGAGTTTCATGGAAAGAAGCCCCAACCTGGCAGGGAAAAGCAGAACAGACTCACCCACAACCTGGTTTAGGATTTTTTCCCATCTTTTCAATCATTCCACCTTTTTCTTTTGCCCAGTGGGATTCATCCCTCTGCTGCTCCCAAGCTGATTTTTCCAGGATGGATTGTTGCCTTGACAGGTCTGGAATTTGAAAGTCCAACTCTGCAACAAAAAGCAGCAAATAAAATCAATAACAAGCACAGCTGACTGAAAAAACAAAAAAACAAACAAACAAACAAAAACCCCAACAAAAATAAACAACCCCAAAAAACCCACCAGGAAAGATAATTTTAAAAAAGACTCTGGATTCAGGAATTTTCACGTTGCAGGGAAAACCAGCCTGGAAAGGTTTTGTTGGCACTGCTGGAGTTTTGTTTTAAAAGGAATAAAAAATGCCACCAAGGCAGGCCAAGGTTTTGCTTGCTCCTGATCTGAGGGAAATATGAGGGGAAAAAGACCAATTTAATCCCAGCAGATGTAAAATTTGTAGGTTTTCCATTAAAACCTGGGAATTGCAGCTGTCTTTGCCACCCCTCTGGTCTCACAGAAATGTCAGGGCCTCACTCTCTGCAAAACCAGCAAAAAACCCCACCAGGAATCCTGGAATGAGCTAAATTCCCTCTGATTTGTTTCCACACAAACCCCAGGACTGCAGCAGGACAAAATCAGTGACAGAAACATTGGAAAAGTTAAATTTATATTGAATTATTGTCACTTTTCCCACAGCAAAAGCAGGCCAAGGGCCCCAGGCCTGGCCTGGTGCTGCACCCTCCAAGGGAACAATTCCTTCCCAAAATTCCAGGAATTTTTCCCTCCTCCAGCTCCTTTCCCCCCTGTTTTCCTGACACTTAAGCCAACCCCAGCACCTCTAGAATAAATTGGTTTTATATTGAATTATTTTCATTTCTCCCACAGCAAAAGCAGGCCAAGGGCTCTGGGCCCAGTGCTGCATCCTCAGAGGGAACAATTCCTTCCCAAAATTCCAGGAATTTTTCCCTCTTCCAGCTCCTTTCCACCCCTGTTTTCCTGACATTGAAGCCAACCCCAGCACCTCTAGAATAAATTGGTTTTATATTGAATTATTTTCATTTCTCCCACAGCAAAAGCAGGCCAAGGGCTCCAGGCCCGGCCCAGCCAGGCACCCTCAGAGGGAACAATTCCTTCCCAAAATTCCAGGAATTTTTCCCTCTTCCAGCTCCTTTCCCCCCATTTCCCTGACATTGAAGCCAACCCCAGCACCTCTAGAATAAATTGGTTTTATATTGAATTATTTTCATTTCTCCCACAGCAAAAGCAGGCCAAGGGCTCTGGGCCCAGTGCTGCATCCTCAGAGGGAACAATTCCTTCCCAAAATTCCAGGAATTTTTCCCTCCTCCAGCTCCTTTCCCCCCTGTTTTCCTGACACTTAAGCCAACCCCAGCACCTCTAGAATAAATTGTTTTTATATTGAATTATTTTCATTTCTCCCACAGCAAAAGCAGGCCAAGGGCTCTGGACCCAGTGCTGCATCCTCCCAGGGAACAATTCCTTCCCAAAATTCCAGGAATTTTTCCCTCTTCCAGCTCCTTCCCACCCCTGTTTTCCTGATATTTAAGCCAACCCCAGCACCCCCAGAATAAATTGTATTTTTACAAAGTCTTTCTTTTTACACAGAACAATAAAGTCATTGCTGAAGGAGCTCCAGGAGTGGTGGCTCCCAGCTCCAACATTCCCAGAAATAATCCAGGATTTAACCTCAGCTCCACTTGTTTCCTTTGGAATTTGGGAGAGGTTTAATCCATGTAAACCCAGGAAGTTCCCCAGCTGTTGGATATGGGGAAAATTCATTATTTGCACTTTTATCATTCTCACTGTTCACTGATTTTTTTGCTCCCCACATATTCCCCTTTTCCCATCAGTATTTTCTCATTTTACTGGAATTTCTCCTCAAGGAAAAATCCCATTTAAAGCACAACATGGTTCCATGAATATTTCTTTAATGGAAATAATTTGGGCCTAAGCAGCAGTTTAGCAGCTGGAGAAAACAAACAGGGTTATTTTAAGCTCAGCTTTTGTGCCGCAGTGCAAGCCTAATTTCATTTCATAATAAAGCTAAATTCTTATCATACTTGGAGAAATATTTGGATGACTTTCCCAATTTTTAATCTAATTCCTGCCAATTTATTTTGAAGGCTTTCATTTCAATTGTCATAACAAGCAGCAATATCCAACCTGGAATTGCACATCCAAGCTGTGGGAGGATCCCACACCAAAAACTGCTGGGAACAGCCAGAAATCTCTGATTTTATCTCAGTGCCTCAGTTCCCATTTATCCAACAGCACAAAAAATAACAGCAAGCACCTCTATAAAACTTAAATAATAAAAACAAAAAGATATTAGAAGGATAATTAATATTCCAGTTAATTGGGAACAAAAGAATTGATGGAGGTGCTGGATTTAAATGCAAATTATTCACTCTGTTTAGGAGCGCAAAAAAATCCCTGCAGAGGTGAATTTTGGGATCTTTTTTATTTGATCTGGATGTACTTTGTTGGGAAAATAAATGTGGTAGCTTAGACTTAAACTGTTGGGACTCGGTGTCCTCATTAAGCACTAATTGCTCCTGTTTATCTGGCCAACATTTTTCTGTAGGAAAAGCTTTCCAAAAACCTTCCTTTCCCACTTTAAATCATCCCAGTTCTTGTTGGAATAAAGGGAACAGCTTCAATTCTATTTTGGATTCATTTTGATTTAATCCTATGACTGAATCAAAACTCTCTGGGCAATGGAAGCCAAAATTCCAGGAGGAAATTGGATTGGTTTCTCCAGGAGGAAGTGGATGTTTCCCTAAAAACAATCCCAGTTGTTAAAGCTCTTGATCAAAGCACCTGATGTGGAGCAAAAGGTTTTTGGGAAAAGAGGATTCTGGCACAAAGGGTGACAGACAGATTTTTCCAGAGCAGCCACCAGTGGGTTTGAACAAGGTTGAGCTCTAAAAACAGGAAAATGAGACTAAGCAGATTGGGGAATTGCAGCCAGACTGATGCCCTAAGTTTTATTTCCATGTATTTCAGGTTCTGTGGTGCCCAGAGGTGCAGATCTGACATCCAGTGTCACTCAGCTCTCTGCACACAGCAGGGACACAAAACAAATCCTTGTCCTGCTGCACACCAAGGACAACTTTCAGCCCAACAGCACAAACAAGGGTGGCTGGAGGGAGGAACAAGAAGGATGGGAGCTCACAGCCTGGAGCTGGGATTGGACAATTCAACCCCAAGGTGCAAATGGACCAAAACTGATCAAAGTGCGAGACCTCATGAGCAAGCAGCCATTTTGTGACCATTTTGTGTCCATTTTGTGTCCGTTTTGTGACCATTTTATGTCCATTTTGTGTCCATTTTGTGTCCATTTTGTGTCCATTTTGTGCCCATTTTGTGTCCATTTTGTGTCCATTTTGTGTCCATCTTGTGTCCATTTTGTGCCCATTTTGTGCCCATTTTGTGCCCATTTTGTGACCATTTTGTGCCCATTTTGGGTCCACCTTGGGTGTAGCCCTGGCCAGGCCCTGTCCTGCCCAAGGTGTACCATAATGGCCTTTCAATAAATCCCTGCTTTATTCTCTGTCCAGTCTCTGGTCCAGCTCAGCCTTCCCAAGGCATCAAGAGCTGTATCCATATCCCACCAGGAGAGTTTCACCTCCTTTAGAAAAACCCCTCACAACCCTTTAACTTCCAGGGCTGGAGCCAGGCTGGGAGAGCTGGGAATGCTCCCCTGGAGAAGGGAAGGCTCCAGGGAGAGCTCTGAGCCCCTGGCAGGGCCTGAAGGGGCTCCAGGAGAGCTGGAGAGGGACTGGGGACAAGGGACAGAGGGACAGGACACAGGGAATTACTTCCACTGCCAGAGGGCAGCCATGGATGGGAGATTGGGAACTGGGAATTCCTGCCTGGGCTGGAATTCCCAGAGCAGCTGTGGCTCCCCCTGGATCCCTGGAATGTCCCAGGCCAGGCTGGAGCACCCTGGGACAGTGGGATGTCCCTGCCCATGGAATGGGTGGATTGGGATAATCCTTAACATCTTTTCCAACCCCAGCTGTCCCTGGATTCCATCAAGTCCAAATCCAGATTTTCCTCTCTCCCTGTGGGTTTGTGGCCCAGGAAAATCCAGGCCCCAGGGCCTCTCTGCACTCCCTGCACACAATCACTGCCCACATTCCCAACTTTCATTTCCTTCAGGGTGGGAAATTTGCCAAAACCCCAACATCCCCCTGCACCTTCAGCCCTCAGGCTCTTTGGGGATGAGCCTTAATTCCTTTTCCTGCTCAATGCCAGCTGGAATGGGACAATAGCACCTAAAATCCCCAAATCACACTGAATTTGGAGGGGCTGGAGCTGTGGAGCCCCAAAGGTGTTGGAATTTGATTCAATCCCACATTTCCCCCCTCATTCCTGCTTCATTTTATCCCAGTTCTGGGCCTTCATATGGAAAAGGGATTTGTGTCCATCTCTCATCCATGGCTTTATTGGACTGAGGGTTACACAACTGCACAGCCTCATAAAACACAATCAGCTCTGGAAAAAATGCTTTTCCTGCCTTCCAGCCCACGGCACAAATCAGATTTCAGGGATAAGATCCAGCCCTGGCTTTATGAGGAGAAAGGACATTAAACCAGGACTAAAACCGGAATCACAGCAGCCTTAGGTTTATGTGGAGAAAGGATGGGGATGTGCTTTAAAAAACTCTCCAAATATCTTCCCTCCCACTGTAATTCTACAATCCAGGGAAAATCTGGGATCAGCAGCAGGAGGCTGCCCAAAAACACAGACAGGTGAAGCATCTGCCCACAAAAAGCTGCTCAGACCTGGCAGCATTCCCAGAGGTGGGAATAAATCCTTGAAAAATTGTCAGGCGAGGCACAAAGGGCAGACAGAGGAAGGAGAAGGAGATGATAACAAGAAAAAATTGCTTTATTGGAGTTGTCTCTGCTAAAGAGGAAATGACACCTCGAGGGCAGGAGAGCTTGGAAACACAAACTTCTCCTTGAGGAGACTTTTCCATGTGTTCCAGGCAGAGCAGCAGGAAAAGCAAAACCAAGGGAATTGTTACAGCCTAAATATTCAGGGGAGGGCACAAATGTTCTCCCAGAGCAGCTGAGGCTGCCCTGGATCCCTGGCAGTGTCCCAGGCCAGGCTGGAGCAGCCTGGGATGGTGGAAGGTGTCCCTAGATTGGGATAATCCTTAATCCATCTTTTCCAACCCCAACTCTCCTTGGATCCCATCAAGTCCAAACCCACATTTTTCTCTCTCCCTGTGGGTTGTGGCCCAGGAAAATCCAGGCCCCAGGACAGGAAAATCTCTCTGCACTCCCTGCACACAAACACTGCCCACATTCCCAATTTTCACCTCATGGCAGGGGTACCAGTACATGGGATTTCAGTTCTGTGGGATTCTGGGATTTCCAAATCTCCACGTCCAGACCAGACCCCACCAGTCTGACCAGTCCAACTCACAGCCTGAACTGGCCTTTTACCCAAACCTGAGTAGTTTTTGGTGTTGCCCTGAGGCCAAATGTCCCCCACTCCTCCTTTTTCCCCACCTGGGAGCTGAATTCCCACTTCCAGCAAAACCAAACCCACAGCGGATCCAGGAGCGTTTTCCAAGAGCTCTGCAGAGCACAAAAAGAGATTTATTTTGGATAAATCCACGTTTCCCTTCCCAGCTCTCCAAAACGAGGCTGAGGCACAGCAAGCACAGCTTGGATTTGAAATAAATTTTTCTCCACAAGCTCTGGAATAGGATCCTGGAAATAAAACCAACAGCAGAACAGGCAGCTCTCACTGCACTCCCAGGATTTGATTTATTGTGGAGCTTTAGCATTGCCATCACTGAGGAAATACAGAAAAATGTATAAATGCCACTCAATATTGCACCGAGCAGCAACAACCCCGAGCGTGCTGTGAGAGCTGCAGCTCCTCTGGAATTGCCCTGCTGGGAGAGGCCTGGAGATGGAGATTTATTCCTGCCACTCCAGGATTTCCATCTGGGAGCAGAAAAGGCAGGATTGGAGGTGCTGTGATAAAGCAGTTTTCTGTCCTGATTGCTTAGGGAGGGAATAAACAGAGCCAGGGGTTGTTTTCTGGATTATAATTGGACTTTTTTCTTACTAAAAAATGGATTTATTTCAAATTGTTCCATGTGCCTTGGAACCTTTCCCTTCCTGGAGGGATTTCCCTTTTCGTGGCATTCCCAAACATTCCCCTCATGGAATGTTCACCCTGTTTAAATGCTGAGGTGATCCTTGAGCTCTTCAAACCCAACAAATCACCCCAAAATAGCAGAGCCAGCAGTGAAATGTCACTAAACTCCTCCTCGAGCTTCTGCTGAACATTAATTTCCCAGACTTTCAGCAGTTATGGGCAGCCAAACATATTTAAACCCAAATTCAAGCCTGGTTTGACTCCTCTGACACCTTCAAAGCCAGAAATCTCCATCCCACACCCCTCAGGGATTTTTTTCCTCCCTGTCAGAACTTCCTCAGCCTTTCCAAACCACTCAGCATCATCTCAGGGAATATTTCACAGTAATTACTCGACATTTACAACTCAGCGAAGTGGGTTTGCCTCAGGGCTGTTCCAGGCAGCCAGGAGAAAACTGGAGCCAGGAGAAACCTCAACCAAGGTGGAGAAAACAGGGAAAAGGGAGAGAAAAACATCCAGGGACAAGGAATGAAATTCCATGGCATGACAGCAGCCAGGACAAGGAATGAAATTCCATGACATGACAGCAACCAGGACAAGAAATGAAATTCCATGGCATCCACGGAATCAAATATAAAATCATCAAGGCTGGCTCCAAGGTGGAGCCAAACCACTGCCAGCACTGCCCCAATCCCCCAGTGCCACATTCCCACAGCCTGGAAATCCCTTCAGGGATGGGAATTCCATTCCCAGGGCTGGAGAACCTTTTTGGGAATTAAGTTGATGCCCTAAATTTTAGTTTTCAGTTTTTCAGGTTCTGTGGTGCCCAGCTCTGAGCTCACAGTCAGTGTCACTCAGCTCTCTGCACACAGCAGGGACACAAAACAAATCCTTGTCCTGCTGCACACCAAGGACAACTTTCAGCCCAACAGCACAAACAAGGGTGGCTGGAGGGAGGAACAAGAAGGATGGGAGCTCCCAGCCTGGAGCTGGGATTGGACAATTCAACCCCAAGGTGCAAATGGACCAAAATTGGTAAAAGTGTGAGACCTCGTGACCGGTCAGCCATTTTGTGACCATTTTGTGTCCATTTTGTGTCCATTTTGTGTCCATTTTGTGCCCATTTTGTGTCCATTTTGTGACCATTTTGTGTCCATTTTGTGTCCATTTTGTGTCCATTTTGTGTCCATTTTGTGCCCATTTTGTGCCCATTTTGTGACCATTTTGTGTCCATTTTGTGTCCATTTTGTGTCCATTTTGTGCCCATTTTGTGACCATTTTGTGTCCATTTTGTGTCCGTTTTGTGTCCATTTTGTGTCCATTTTGTGACCATTTTGGGTCCATTTTGGGTCCATTTTGTGCCCATTTTGTGTTCATTTTGTGTCCATTTTGGGTCCATTTTTTGCCCATTTTGTGTCCATTTTGTGACCATTTTGTGTCCATTTTTTGCCCATTTTGTGTCCATTTTGTGTCCATTTTGTGACCATTTTGTGTCCATTTTGTGCCCATTTTGTGTCCATTTTGTGACCATTTTGTGACCATTTTGTGACCATTTTAGGTCCATTTCAGGCCCACCTTGGGTGTAGCCCTGGCCAGGCCCTGTCCTGCCCAAGGTTTACCCTAAAGCCCTTTCAATAAATCTCTGCTTTATTCTCCAGCTCTGCCCAGTCTCTGTTCCAGCTCAGCCTTCCCAAGGCACCAGAGCATTCCCAGATGTCAGGAAAGGCAGGAAAGGAGGGCAGGGATGAACCCCCAGCCTGGAGCTGTGCCAGCTTTGCAGCCCCACATAAATTCCTGTGCAGCCTCCTGCTGAGTGCTCAGACTCTCCCACAAACCCCAGGAGCTGAGGGGCAGCTTTATCCCAGGATAAGAATTCCAGGAGGGAGCAGAGCTGCATTTTGGACACAAATTGGAGCTGGGAAATGCTGATTTGAGAGCCTGGCTGGGCACTGGCAGAGGGGCCGGGCAGCAGCTCAGGGCCTTCAGCTTTCCTGTCATTCCCGAGTTTTCAAACATCCCCCTGGCATCGTTCCCTTCATCCTTCACCTTTGGGAAACACCTCCTGTGGTTCCTGGCACAGCTGCTGCCACCCAGGACAGCTTTAAACACTCAGGGAAAAACAGAAATTATCCCAGAGCAGATTTTGGGGGATCCCAAATCCCCCTCCACACCCAGCACTGGGAACCCAGAGCTCCCTGCCCCATCCAAGCCCAAAAATTTCATTTTTCCAGGGGATTCTGAGGGATCAGAGCCAGCAGGATGTCCAGAGGGAGAAGAGGCTGAGCCCCAGAGCTCAGGTGCAGCTTAACCCTGGAAGCTGCCCCATCCCTCCCTCCGTGTCCTCAGACACTTGGGAATAAAAATCTGGGATTAGGAGCAGAAAAATGCTCCTAAAATGGAGTTATTGGTGAGAAATTGTTGGTTTTGTGCTCCTGGTGCTGCACAAAACCTGGATTATTACAGAAATTGGGAAAAATTGGTCTCACTTAAACCATCCTTGGTGGAACTTTTCCACCTGGAGATTCCCAGGGATAAACAGACCATGGAAACAAAGGATTCTTCCCAGCTTTCCTGAGTGCAGCTTCCTCTGCAAAAAACCTGGAGGGAATGGGAATTCTGGAATTCTGCTGGGGTTTGTGGGAGTGAAATGATTCTGATCATCAATTCCAGCCCCTTCCACCATCCCAGTGCTCCAGCCTGGCCTTGGACACTTCCAGGGATCCAGGAGCAGCCACAGCTTCTCTGGGAATTCCACTCCAGGAACTCCCCCTCCCTCAGTGGAATAAAACCTTCTCTTACATTTAAATTTTCTTATCTCTGCAAAGATTCTATTCCCGAATATTAATTGGATTAATTACAGTTATCTCAGCCAAACAGACACTTAATTACAGAATTAAAGATCCCTGAACTCACCAGCATTCCCAGGGTTTTATTTAGGATTCCTTTTAATTAGAGAGGGAGGGATGGGGGAGTTATTGATCATGGAATTGTGGAATGGTTGGGACATCCAAGCTCAAAATTCCACAACCCCAGGCTGCTCCAAGCCCCATCCTGCCTGGTCTTGGCACAAAAACCTGGATTTAGGTTTGGAATTCTGAGGGCTGGAATTCTTTGCATCCAGGACACAGAATTCCTGCAGCTCTCCCAGGAATCATCACCAATCCCTGGGAATTGGGAATGTTCCAACCCCCCAGGCTGAGCTGTGCCAGGGGATTTATCCAGAATATTCCACCGCTCTCCCAGTCCCAATGAAAAATTCATGGCTTATTCCTGCTATTTGTTTTTCATCTGCGGTTTTGTCATAAAATAAATTCCACCTCGGATTCATTTCAGAGCTTTGCATCTTCAGGGCAACGGGGGGAGATCAATTTGCCTTTTTTCCTTTTTTTTTTCCTGGAAAAAAACCACCCAAAAAAGCTGCTGAAGGATCCAATTAATTTGGGAATCTTCCTGTCACTGGAGAGGATGGAAGTGAAAAATTGGGATAAATGCAGCTGGGGTGGGAAAGGCTTCTCTGAGTGCATGGACACAAAATCCATCATTATTTCTGGAATGTTCCATCAAATTCTCCCTGCCCATACCCAGGTGGGATTTCCCAAAAACTTTCCTGCCCTGTGTTTTTATATCCAATAAAAATCCCAATAAATCCCAATCCCAGCCAGAATTCCTGTGGCAGCTCTGCCATCCCACCAGGCTGCTCCTGTCCCAGTTTATTATTCCTGGGATTCAAATCCTGATTTATTGCTCCCAAAAAGTGCCAAAAGAATTCCTGAGAATTGCAGGAGCAGGCAGAGGGAATTGCAGAATTCCCATTCCCTCCAGGTTTTTTGCAGAGGAAGCTGCACTCAGGAAAGCTGGGAAGAATCCTTTGTTTCCATGGTCTGTTTATCCCTGGGAATTTCCAGGTGGAAAAGTTCCACCAAGGATGGTTTAACTGAGACCAATTATTCCCAATTTTTGTTATAATCCAGGTTTTGAGCAGCACCAGGAGGATAAAAGCAACAATTTCTCACTAATAACAGCTCCCTTACAGGCTTTAATTCCAGGATTTCCTAAAGAAATCATCCCAAATCACCCAAATTCTAAAATCATGGAATATCCTGAGCTGGAAGGATCCATCAGGATCATTTTCCAACTGCACAGAACATCCCAGAAATCCCATCCCAAACATTCCTGGAACTCCAGCAGGAAAAATCCATCAGGATTCTGTCGGTCCATAAAACTCAGCCTCAAATCCAAAGGACACCAGGCAGAGCCTGAATTTTTGGGATTAATTTTTGGGATTAATTTTTGGGATCAATTCCCAACATTTTTATTCCATCCTGGGAGTTTTGGTTGGGAGAGGAGGAATCTCATCCCCTCACCTGCTCCCAGGGCTCCTCAAGGAGAGGGGAAAACAAATCCCAGAGGGAAACAGCCAGCAGGAATATCAGGAAAAGGACGCTGGCCACTAAAAATTCCAAGATTTATTTAATTATCAAATTCCCAACAGCTCCCATCCCAAACATTCCTGGAACTCCAGCAGGAAAAATCCATCAGAATTCTGTCGGTCCATAAAACTCAGCCTCAAATCCAAAGGACACCAGGCAGAGCCTGAATTTTTGGGATTAATTTTTGGGATCAATTCCCAACATTTTTATTCCATCCTGGGAGTTTTGGTTGGGAAAGGAGGAATCTCATCCCCTCACCTGCTCCCAGGGCTCCTCAAGGAGAGGGGAAAACAAATCCCAGAGGGAAACAGCCAGCAGGAATATCAGGAAAAGGATGCTGGCCACTAAAAATTCCAAGATTTATTTAATTATCAAATTCCCAACAGCTCCCATCCCAAACATTCCTGGAACTCCAGCAGGAAAAATCCATCAGGATTCTGTCAGCCCACAAAATTCAGCCTCAAATCCAAAGGACACCAGGCAGAGCCTGAATTTTTGGGATTAATTTTTGGGATCAATTTCCAACATTTTTATTCCATCCTGGGAGTTTTTGTTGGGAGAGGAGGAATCTCATCCCCTCACCTGCTCCCAGGGCTCCTCAAGAAGAGGGGAAAACAAATCCCAGAGGGAAACAGCCAGCAGGAATATCAGGAAAAGGACGCTGGCCACTAAAAATTCCAAGATTTATTTAATTATCAAATTCCCAACAGCTCCCATCCCAAACATTCCTGGAACTCCAGCAGGAAAAATCCATCAGAATTCTGTCGGTCCATAAAACTCAGCCTCAAATCCAAAGGACACCGGGCAGAGCCTGAATTTTTGGGATTAATTTTTGGGATCAATTCCCAACATTTTTATTCCATCCTGGGAGTTTTGGTTGGGAGAGGAGGAATCTCATCCCCTCACCTGCTCCCAGGGCTCCTCAAGGAGAGGGGAAAACAAATCCCAGAGGGAAACAGCCAGCAGGAATATCAGGAAAAGGACGCTGGCCACTAAAAATTCCAAGATTTATTTAATTATCAAATTCCCAACAGCTCCCATTGCTTTTTTCCCACCCAATTCCCAAATTCTGAGCAGGAATTTCCTGATCACCCCCACGCAGATTTTTCCAGCTCCTGAGTGGGGTTTAGAGGGAAAATCTTTTGGGAATTCTGATTCCAGCTCGTCTGGGCTGACTTCCATGCTCTCATTAAAATAAAAAATCTCCGGGTAAGAGCTGCTGGCTCCCCGCTGAGGGGGTGGATTCAGATCCTCATCCTTCCAGCCCTGGAAAATTGACACCGCCGAGGCTCCAAGCATCCATCCCAAATTACCTCGTGAATCATTTTCCCCTCCTGGGAATGAAAAGGGAAAAAAAAATAAAAGGAAAACAAGCGGCAGCTCGGAGGTTATTTTGTGTTTTGTCTCATTTCACCATTGCCACCTGCTGAGGGATTTTTTTATGCTCCGTTTCTTCCACTGAAACTTTTTCCAGGTGGGAGAAAACAAAACAAAAAAAAGTCATTTCTTTTCTTTTTCTGTGGGTTTTGTGCTGGGTGAGGAGCACCCATGGAATGGGAGGAATGGGAGCGGGAATGTGGCCCAAGGAGCTGGGAAATCCCTTCCTTCATTTCCCCCAAACCAGGGATTGGGGGATTTCCAGGATTTGTGGAAAAAGAACGGGAATTGTTGGATATGTTATAAATAAAGAGCTTGACTTGGCCAATCTATCAAGCAGCAATCAATTTATTAATTAATACAGAATGGTAAATTGTGAGCAAACAGCGCTGGGTACAGTGGGGGTTTCCCCTCCGACTGTTGATTTTCTGCTGGTATTTATTGAGGTTTTCCATAATCACTTCTCAGCAACCTTTTTTTCTAGTTTCCTCCTAATTTCTATTTTTGAAATCTAATTTCTATACCTATTGTGATCAATTTCTATTGGTGATGTTAAATTTTCTATACTTCAAAAGGTATGAAATCGGTGAGGTCAGAAATAACATCTTGTGATGATGATGTTCTCAGGACATAAATTAGTGGTGGTGGCATCCAGATTTCCTTTTTCTGAAGAAAAACACCAGAGATGAGAGATTCAGTCTTCCTTTTTAGGACTGTAAATCAGTTTTGTTTTGATGTCCAGCTTCCAGGTGCTGCTCTATCCCTTTTTTCCAGGGTTATTAATTTTAGTTTGGAATATCTCACTTCCTTCTATTTGGGTGATTACAATTCTTTCTCTCTATATATGCTAAACTATAGTTCAAACCTTCTCACTACAAAGCAGTTTAAATAATCTTATTTCTAAAGCTAATAACAATAATATTTCTACATCCCTCTATCCCACATGTTAAAAAACCATAAAACTCATAATTGAAAAAGCCTAAAACTTATCTTGCAAAAACCTTAGAGATTCAAATGGTTCATATATAAACAAGTAAAATATTAATTCCAAAGTCCCTTTTCATGCTTCCCCGGTTTTATTCATTAAACAAATGTTTTTATGATTATCCTATGAACTTTTCCACACATTTCACAACCATGACTACAAACCCATCTTTTGTACCTGACACCAAACACAACCCCACATTTCACAGGAACGTGACATTCCACACAGGGATTTCAGAGGGTGTGACCAGCCCTGGAATGATTCCCCATTTTTATGGGAGCAAGGATTTCTCCTGCTGCTCCACGCTGCTCTGCCTTCCCCTCATCCCCAGTGATGGATTCGATGCCTGCAGCCCAATTTTCTCCTTTTTTTATTTTTGGCCTCCTCCCAACCCAAACCCCAGCCCTGCTGTCACTTCCCTCATCACCTCCCAGGAATGATTGCAGCAGCTGCAAATATCCCAGGATGCAGCCACAGCTCCTTAAAACCTCCCATCCATCTTTTCCAAGGAAAACTGATGGCTTTGCCACCCCCTCCAGCCAAGCCTGCCTCCGATAATTCCGGAGCATCTTTTATTTAACAGCAGCAGCCAAGATGCCCCTGCTGGGAACAGAGACTGAGGGGATCTGTGGGATAACAAAACCATCCCTGCTCTTCCCATTAAAGCTTTTTTGTTGGGAAGGATAAAACAGGAAAACTTTATAAATATGACTGATTATTTTTAGAGAATATAAAACCTGTAAGTGAAACAGAATTAAAAACAAGTTTGGATGTCTGAGGTGCCGAGCTTTAGTCACTGAACAACTGGAAAACAATAAGGCTGAAGATTAAACAATTAAATTAATTAAACAATTAAATTAATTAATTAAACAATGCCCTTCTCCTTACCAAGAGCCCAAGGGTCAGAGCAGACCCTGCTGGCTGGGCAGGAGGGGTCCCAAGAGTCGTTTTTAGGGTTTAAAATATAACACAGGATGGGAATGTAATGATTCTTATGGGCTGTGTGTAAATGCTGTAGGATTTGTAGTTTTTAGGGTTTAAAATATAACACAGTGTGGTAATGATTCCTACAGGTTGTATGTAAATGCTGTAGGATTTGTAGTTTTTAGGGTTTAAAATATAACACAGAATGGGACTCCCTACCTATGGAATGGGATTCTGTGATCCCATAAAATCCCCTAATGTAATGATTCTTATGGGCTGTGTGTAAATGCTGTAGGATTTGTAATTTTCAGGGTTTAAAATATAACACAGTGTGGTAATGTGATGATTCTTATAGACTGTGTGTAAATGTTGTAGGGTTTGTAGTTTTTAGGGTTTAAAATATAACAATGTAATGATTCCTATGGGCTGTGTGTAAATGCTGTAGGGTTTGTATCTTATAGGCTGTGTGTAAATCCTTTAGGGTTTGTAGTTTTTAGGGTTTAAAATATAACACAGGATGGGAATGTAATGATTGTTACAGGCTGTGTGTAAATGCTGTAGGGTTTGTGTCTTGTACTGGATTGGTTGGTGTAAATCAGAATATTCAGGATAGAAGATTTAATGGATTGGAATGGGAACTTTGTCGTCTTCCTCTTCCTCACTCTCTCCTTTCTCCTCTTCCTCTTCTCTCTCTGCTCTGAGCTGTGCCTGGCAGTTCCCTTCACCCACACCCTGTGCATTAAACCCCACACTCCAAACCCAGCCCTGACCCCAAAGATCTCCCATCTCCATCCATCCCACCTCATTCCCACATTTTCCCTCCAGGATATCCCAGGGAAGGAGGCTCAGGATGTTGTGACAGAGGATCTGACCCTGCTTGGCCACTCCACCAAATCCCAAATTCATTTCATCCCAGCCAGGACAGATTTGTCTCTCCTCATTCCTGGTGTCGGAAACATTTGGAGATCTCCCTCTGGAGACAAATTTTGAGGAAGAAAAGACAATTTTCCTGCCTCAATTCCTCCAGTTTTTCCGGCTCCTGCAGGAAGCAGCAGAGGAGGTGAAAGGGACAAATCCTTTTAATTTACCTGAGGCTCAGAATAGTCAAATCCTCCTTCTTGCACCTGGATTGTGGAATATCTTGGAATATTCTCACCATTCCTGCCTAAATAACCCCATTCCCCGTGGGCAGGGTTAAGGACCTGGCTGAGTTTCTCTGGGATAACCCCAGAGCCTCATTTGACCTCTCCTGGAATTGAATTTTCCTGGGCAGACAGAAGGAAAAGTCCCCACTCCAACCTTGCCACTCCAAACAGAGCCCGCTGCTAAAAAGGAATCCCAAACCCTTCATTTTCATGGGGTCAAAGCTGGAAAAAACCCCCAAGACCCCCAAATCCAACCCCACCCCTCAACTGAGCCATCCAGGCTCAGAATTCACACAGGAAAAGGCTCTGGACACTGAAAACTCAGAGAAATTTTAATTAGGAGCTAATTAAGGGTGTGAGTGACAGCACAGATGGGATTCAGTGGAGCTGAAACTCTGGAATTCAAATCTCCCAACGATTCAATTCCCAGCAGGTGGGAGATAATCCCGGGATTCAGAGCAGGTGAAGGCACCAGAGACAGAAATGACAACTTGGGACAGCTCAGGGAGCCTGGAATCTTCAGGGATTTGGAATATCCAGGTTTGAAGGAAAAGGATTCACCCTCAGGGATGGATTTTTTTTTAACTCTCATTGATTTTGCACAATTCCATCATTTTTTTGTTGTGCTTTGTGACTAAACAAAACCTCCTACGCTTCCCTTGGGGCTGCCACGGATGTTTGGAGAGGAGATTTAGGAATAATTCCATTCCCAGCTCTCCTTCCTTGTCCTGGGCCTGGAATTCCCCATGGATTGTGCCTTTTGTGCCCCCTCTCCTCCTTTCCTGAGGCAATCAGCCAAATCCAGGGATTTTTGGCACTCAGGGTCCAACCTCCATTTTGCTGAGCCACCAACAGCAAATCATCCCAAATTTCATCCCCACGTGGAAAAAATATGAATTTAAATCCAGGAAGTCGCTGAAATCACCAAAATCTCCTCCCTGACCTTCATTTAAATCCCAATTTTGCCTTTCCCTGTGAGCACAAACCTCCCAGAGATCCTTTCCCACCTCCTCCTGCTCACGTTGTTCCCTCTCTTCCATCCCTGGATTTTTGAAGTTTTGTGTTCCAGCAGGGGAACAAGGAGAAATGTCAGGGATTCATCGTCCTGGGAGATAATGGGAAAAAATAAGAGCCAGGAAACAGGAATGTTTTCAGGAATGCAGGAAAATGTTCAGGGAAGGATCCAGGGAGAGCTTCCAGAACATTCCAGGGCCTGAAGGGGCTCCAGGAGAGCTGGAGAGGGACTGGGGACAAGGGACAGAGGGACAGGACACAGGGAATGGCTCCCACTGCCAGAGGGCAGCCATGGATGGGAGATTGGGAATTGGGAATTCCTGGCTGGGCTGGAATTCCCAGAGCAGCTGGGGCTGCCCCTGCATCCCTGGAAGTGTCCACGGCCAGGCTGGAATATCCTGGAACAGTAAAAAGCATCCCTGGGGATTAAATGGGATTTAAGATCCATCCCACCCCAAACCAGTCTGGAATTTTACCAAATCCTGCATTGATCCAACAGAGTAAATCCAGGGAACTCATGGAATCAGGATTAGTTCAATCATCACCCAACAAACCCTGGAATATCCCAGGGATTTGGCCGTGCCCTCATTCAAACATTCCTGTGCACTGGCAGCACGCTCAGATATAAATCCTCAATTTCCTGTGCCAGATTTGTGATATTCCCAAGAATAATTCCATAGCTCCCAGTGAACCTTTCCATGAGGACACCCCAGCCTGGAATTAATCCCAGTTTTATCTTTTGGAATATCAAACCTCGCTCCCCACCTCTGCAGGGCTGCGGTGTGAGAGGGGAGAAATAAAAATGGGAATTTCATTGTGTGATAACAGCGAAATCCCAGCACGGAGAGATCCATCCCTAATGGCTCCCATCTGCATTCCAATTAATCCTCATTAATTACCGGGAATCAACCTTTAAAGTGCTGCAAGGAGCGGGGAAAAATCCTCCATGGAAACTATGGAGCAACTCATAAATATCATGGATAGAAACTAATTAAAACTCATGGGAGACCCCAAAAAACAGCCCGGTCAGAATTCCTGGGATCAGTGTGGAATAAACTGGGGATATCCCAAAGATTTGGGGGCTGGCACACATTTATCCCATAAAAACCCCAAAACCAAACCTCTCTTGGTGGTTCCTTCCCATCCTGAATTCCTCAGACCTCATTTCCAATCCACTGTGTGCTCCAAAAGATTAATTTCCAATTAATGTCCATAAATATCCAATAAATATCCATAAACACCCAATTAATGTCCAATAAACATCAATAAATAGATAATAAATCAAATAAATATCCAATAAACATCCATAAATGTCCAATAAATACAATTAATGTTCAATAAACATCAATAAATAGATAATAAATCCAATAAATGTCCAATAAGTATCAATGAATATATAATAAATCCAATAAATACCCAATGAACATCAATAAATTTATAATAAATCAAATAAATGTCCAATAAACATCAATAAATATATAATAAATCACATAAATATCCAATAAATATATAATATATCAAATAAATGTCCAATAAACATGAATAAATATATAATATATCAAATAAATACCAATAAACATCAATAAATATATAATAAATCACATAAATATCTATAAACATCAATAAATCCAATAAATGTCCAATAAACATCAATAAATAGATAATAAATCCAATAAATGTCCAATAAACATCAATAAATATACAATAAATCCAGTAAATATCAATAAACATCAATAAATATATAATAAATCAAATAAATACCCAATAAACATCAATAAATCCAATAAATGTCCAATAAACATCAATAAATAGATAATAAATCCAATAAATATCCATAAACAACAATAAATATATAATAAATCACATAAATATCCAATAAATATATAATAAATCAAATAAATGTCCAATAAACATGAATAAATATATAATATATCAAATAAATACCAATAAACATCAATAAATATATAATAAATCCAATAAATATCCATAAACATCAATAAATATATAATAAATCAAATAAATATCCAATAAATATATAATAAATCAAATAAATGTCCAATAAACATCAATAAATAGATAATAAATCCAATAAATGTCCAATAAACATCAATAAATATACAATAAATCCAGTAAATATCAATAAATGTCAATAAATATATAATAAATCCAATAAATACCCAATAAACATCAATAAATCCAATAAATGTCCAATAAACATCAATAAATAGATAATAAATCCAATTAATGTCCAATAACCATCAATAAATATGTAATAAATCCAATAAATGTCCAATAAACATCCATAAATATACAATAAATCCAATAAATATCCAATAAATACCCAATAAACATCAAATAAATTCAATAAATATCCAATAACCATCAATAAATATATAATAAATCCAATAAATATCCAATAACCATCAATAAATATATAATAAATCCAATAAATGTCCAATAAACATCAATAAATAGATAATAAATCCAATTAATGTCCAATAAACGTCAATAAATATGTAATAAATCCAATAAATGTCCAATAAACATCCATAAATATACAATAAATCCAATAAATATCCAATAAATACCCAATAAACATCAAATAAATCCAAAAAATATCCAATAACCATCAATAAATATATAATAAATCCAATAAATGTCCAATAACCATCAATAAATATATAATAAATCCAATAAATGTCCAATAACCGTCATTAAATATATAATAAATCCAATAAATACCCAATAAACGTCAATAAACATATAATAAATCCAATAAATGTCCAACATCAATAAATAGATAATAAATCCAATAAATATCCAATAAACATCAAATAAATCCAATAAATATCCAATAACCATCAATAAATATATAATAAATCCAATAAATGTCCAATATTTCCTCATCCCTGCATCCCAAATTTCCATCCCAGGATCTCCGGGAGCTGCTCCTGGCTCTGGGCAGGGATGGGTGCCCTGTCCTGAAGGGTTAATATGGACACTGATCCTCATCCCTGAATCCCAAATTTCCCTCCAGGATCCCTGGGAGCTGTTCCTGGCTCCAGGCAGGGATGGGTGCCCTACCCTGAAGGGTTAATATGGACACTGATCCTCATCCCTGCATCCCAATTTTCCCCCAGGATCTCCGGGAGCTGCTCCTTCCCCTGGGCTGCCCATGGAATATCGCAGGTCGATATTGAATGATCGTCATCCCCACATCCCAAATTTCCATCCCAGGATCTCTGGGAGCATCTCCTGGCTCCGAGCTGGGATCAGTTCCCTGCTCCCCTCTGATCCTCATCCCTGCATCCCAAATTTCCCTCCAGGATCTCCGGGAGCTGCTCCTTCCCCTGGGCTGCCCATGGAATATCCCAGGTCGATATTGAAGCCGTCACTCAGGGCAGCAGCCGTGAATTATTCAGGAATTTCCGGATGCCAAGGGAAGCTCTCCAGGTTTATTCCTTCCATTTGGGGTGGCAGAAAGGAGGAATAAAAATGGAGTCAATAACAAACACTTTGCTCTTTGCTGCTGAAATGAGATTTTGGGGTCAGGATATAAATCCATAAATCATTTCATGCCCTTTCCATGGAATTGCAGAATCCCTGGATGGTTTGGGTGGGAAGGGATCCTAAATCCCATTTATTCCACCCATTCCATGGGTTGGGACATCTCCCACCATCCCAGGGTTCTCCAGCCTGGTCTGGGACATTCCAGGGATCTCAGCTGCTCTGGGAATTCCAGCCCAGCCAGGAATTCCCAATTCCCAATCTCCCATCCATGGCTGCCCTCTGGCAGTGGGAGCCATTCCCTGTGTCCTGTCCCTCTGTCCCTTGTCCCAAAATCTCTCTCCTTTTTTCCTTCAGGCTCCCCCCAGGTCCTGGATGCTCACAACTTCTGATTTTCACAATTTTTCCATTTCACAACTGAATTTTCTCCTCTCCAGGCTGACAATCCCAAAATCCCACATTTTTTGAGAGCTCCTCTGCCGATTCCCTTCAATGCTGTGCACACCAATCCTGCGGGAGGGCTGGGATGTCGGCCGGGATGTTTTTCCAGGAGCGGATTGTCAGGGATGACTCTCCTGGCGTTCATCACGGCTCATCCCTGCCGAGAGCAATCAAGGCCTGGAATTACGATCCCTCAATTAGCTGCAGGGATGACTCCTGATGGAAATGAGGCATCCAGACCCTGCTTGATGAGGCTTTTCCTGATCAATCTCCCGAATTTCTGGGCACCAGCAGAGCTGAGCTGCGGGAAAATTGAGCCGGGCTTTGTAAATCCGAGCTCAGAGGGGCTGGGCTTTGCTCACGCTGTGCTAGAGCAGGGTGAGGTGGGATGTTGGGAATTGGGAATTCCTGGCTGGGCTGGAATTCCCAGAGATCCCTGGAGCAGCCTGGGATGGTGGGAGGGATTCGGGAATCTCCACGGTCCCTTCCCACCCAAACCATTCCGTGATTTTAGGATTTTGTGCCTCAGTGATCTTTGGGAAGTTCCAGGCACTGCAAACCGGGGAAATATTTCAGGATTTGTGATCCTTGTGTCTCTGTGGTGCTGTGGGAGCAGAGAATCCATTGATTTTCCTGGGATATTGGCACTTCCTAATTTCGGAACCAGCCTCACTCTGCATCCCTGCCTGGATTCCAGAGGAGCAGATCCATCCCCTGCCCACGGCCGAGGGCAGGAAAAGGCACAACCCTGAACCCATGGATGCACTTGGCAAAAAAAGGGAATTTTTTTTTGTGGGAACCAAAGAGAAACAACCCCAAACATTTCCCTTTATTATTTCCCAAAAAAACTGGAAACTCCATCCCTTGATTTTTTTTCTCTTCCACCTGGGTTTTTCAAACCCATCAGACCCCAGGCCCATTAATCCCACCTCATTCCCAGGGAGATATTCCCAGTGAGGAGCAGCTCCCAGGACATCCCTCATTCCCCACAAATAATTCCAACACAAAACCAGGCTGGTGTAAAACATCAGGACTCGGATTTCTGAAATCCTGTGGCCCCCATGAATCACTTTGCACATTAATTATGCTAATTCATGCAGATGAAAGGCCAGAACAAGAGAAGTTTCTATTTATTTAGACCAAAAGCACAAAAGATTCTGCAAATTGAGTTTGAACTGGTGAGGAAAAGGGGTTTTCAGTCATTTCAGCCTGACAATGGAGCTCAGGCATTAAAGAGATAAGGATGAAGGATTTTAATGGGGTTTTTTAGCTGCTTTTTGCTCATTAGTTCCTTGAATCATCCCAGAATCCCGGATTTTTGGATGGGAAGGGACCTCAAAGCTCATCCACGTCCATCCCCAACATCTCCCACCATCCCAGGCTGCTCCAGCCTGGTCTGGGACATTCCAGGGATCTCAGCTGCTCTGGGAATTCCATCCCAGGCAGGAATTCCCAACTCCCAATCTCCCATCCATGGCTGCCCTCTGGCACTGGAAGCCATTCCCTGTGTCCTGTCCCTCTGTCCCTTGTCCCCAGTCCCTCTCCAGCTCTCCTGGAGCCCCTTCAGGCCCTGGAATGTTCTGGAAGCTCTCCCTGGATCCTTCCCTTCTCCAGGGGAATATTCCCAGCTCTCCCAGCCTGGCTCCAGCCCTTGGATCATTGCACCAACTACACCAATTCCATTTATTTTCTCCCAAAAGCCAAAGGTTCCCCTGCTGAGGAGGGAGGGGAGCTGGGAAGCTGGGAAGGGGCTGGAGAATTCCTGAGGGAGCTGGGAAGGGGCTGGAGAATTCCTGAGGGAGCTGGGAAGGGGCTGGAGAATTCCTGAGGGAGCTGGGAAGGGGCTGGAGAATTCCTGAGGGAGCTGGGAAGGGGCTGGAGAATTCCTGAGGGAGCTGGGAAGGGGCTGGAGAATTCCTGAGGGAGCTGGAAAGGGGCTCAGCCTGGAGAAAAGGAGGATCCCGAGGGATCTTTTTCCTCTCTGCAATTCCCTGCCAGGAGGGCACAGCCGGGGGGGATTTGGGCTCTGCTCCCAGGGCACAGGGACAGGAGGAGAGGGAACGGCCTCAGGCTGGGCCAGGGGAGCTCAGGGTGGATTTTGGGACAATTCCCTCATGGAAAAGGTGCTCAGGTGGAGTCCCCATCCCTGCAGGGATTTCAGAGTGGATGTGGCACTTGGGGACACGGGAAATGGCTGGGAATGGTTGGACTCAGTGACCTCAGAGAACTTTTCCAGCTGAACCATTCCATGCTGTTTTCCCTGACCTTCATCCCTTCCATCACCATTTCACTCCCCGTGGTTTCACTCCCCCTTTCCCCAAAGGCAGCTGAGGCCAAGTGCCAGAAGGGGAGGAAGGATGGGATCAAAGGCTCAGGGTGGATTTCCAGAGGCTCTCCTGGATCTCCAGAGTGTGAGAGCAGCTGAATAATTCATCCTTGGGATATCATTTTTTGTAGGTCACCGGTGGCAGCGACAGACGTTGAGCACAAACCAACGGCCTGAAATTGCTCCACGGAGGGAAATTTAATCCAAATCTGGGAATTATTTGGGAAAGCTAAAAATAAACTTGTAAAAAAATAAAAAATAAAAAATCCCCTGTGGATGCTGGGTGTGCTCTGGGACTCACACACTGGAATTAACTCCACAGGGTGAGGATTTTTGGGAGCCATCCAGGGGGATGAAGCTGCAGGGAATGATGAGGGCTGGGAGGTCAGGTTTCAATCCACACGGGAGAGAAAAAGAAGGAGAAGGGATGAGGCCACCTGAGCACAACTGTGGCAACTCTCAACACTCCCTCAGTGCCACGGAATTGGATCCCAGCCGCTGTCCCTGCCCTGTGCTCCCAGCCAGTGGTGAGAGAAATCGGAAAGTTCCAGGGAAAATCTGATCCTGATCCTGGAAAAGGTGGAGGTCTGGGTCAGGGAGGGGTTTGTCCATCCAGCACAGGTCAGGATCTGACCCTTGGGAGGTTCCTCCAGGGCTGTGTCCAGTTCTGGGACAAGAGGGACAAGAGGGACCCTGAGGGGCTGGAGCGTGGCCAGGGAAGGGAAAGGGGCTGGGAAAGGGCTGGAGAATTCCTGAGGGAGCTGGGAAGGGGCTGGAGAATTCCTGAGGGAGCTGGGAAGGGGCTGGAGAATTCCTGAGGGAGCTGGGAAGGGGCTGGAGAATTCCTGAGGGAGCTGGGAAGGGGCTGGAGAATTCCTGAGGGAGCTGGGAAGGGCTGGAGAATTCCTGAGGGAGCTGGGAAGGGGCTGGAGAATTCCTGAGGGAGCTGGGAAGGGGCTCAGCCTGGAGAAAAGGAGGATCCCGAGG
The DNA here is from genome assembly GCA_021534815.1 of Acrocephalus arundinaceus. NCBI lineage: Eukaryota > Metazoa > Chordata > Aves > Passeriformes > Sylviidae > Acrocephalus > Acrocephalus arundinaceus. The sequence goes on from JAJEOU010000491.1 coordinate 1,291,817, forward strand.
GATCTTTTCCCTCTCTGCAATTCCCTGCCAGGAGGGCACAGCCGGGGGGGGATTTGGGCTCTGCTCCCAGGGCACAGGGACAGGAGGAGAGGGAACGGCCTCAGGCTGGGCCAGGGGAGCTCAGGTGGGACAGCAGCAGGAATTTCCCCATGGAAAGGGGTTCAGGGGTTGGAAGTGCCCAGGGAGGTTTGCAGTGCCCATCCCTGGAGGTGTCCCAGCAATTCCTGGAGGTGGCACTCACGGCTCTGGGGACAGGATGGGATCAGGCACTGCTGGGATTCCATGACCTTGGAATGCTTCTCCAGCCTCAGGGATTCTGGGATTCTCTGTTGGAAAGCTCCAACTTTGCCCTTCCAGACAAGCAGATGGAAAGATGTCGTGCAGAGCTGGAATCCCCCTCCCAACCCTGGCACAGAGGGGGAAATTCCAGCTCCATTCCAGGAGGAGAAATTCCAGCTCCATCCCAGGAAGGGAAATTCCAGCTCCATCCCAGGAAGGGAAATTCCAGCTCCATCCCAGGAGCAGAAATTCCAGCTCCATCCCAGAAGGAGAAATTCCAGCTCCATCCCAGGAAGGGAAATTCCAGCTCCATTCCAGGAGCAGAAATTCCAGCTCCATCCCAGGAGCAGAAATTCCAGCTCCATCCCAGAAGGAGAAATTCCAGCTCCATCCCAGGTGGAGAAATTCCAGCTCCATCCCAGGAGCAGAAATTCCAGCTCCATCTCAGGAGCAGAAATTCCAGCTCCATCCCAGGAGCAGAAATTCCAGCTCCATTCCAGGAGCAGAAATTCCAGCTCCATCTCAGGAGCAGAAATTCCAGCTCCATCCCAGGAGCAGAAATTCCAGCTCCATCCCAGAAAGAGAAATTCCAGCTCCATCTCAGGAGCAGAAATTCCAGCTCCATCCCAGGAGCAGAAATTCCAGCTCCATCCCAGGAGCAGAAATTCCAGCTCCATTCCAGAAAGAGAAATTCCAGCTCCATCTCAGGAGGAGAAATTCCAGCTCCATCCCAGGAGCAGAAATTCCAGCTCCATCCCAGGAAGGGAAATTCCAGCTCCATCTCAGGAGCAGAAATTCCAGCTCCATCCCAGGAGCAGAAATTCCAGCTCCATCCCAGGAGCAGAAATTCCAGCTCCATCCCAGGAGCAGAAATTCCAGCTCCATTCCAGGAGCAGAAATTCCAGCTCCATCTCAGGTGGAGAAATTCCAGCTCCATCCCAGGAGCAGAAATTCCAGCTCCATCTCAGGAGCAGAAATTCCAGCTCCATCCCAGGAGCAGAAATTCCAGCTCCATCCCAGGAGCAGAAATTCCAGCTCCATCTCAGGAGCAGAAATTCCAGCTCCATCTCAGGAGCAGAAATTCCAGCTCCATCCCAGGAGCAGAAATTCCAGCTCCATCCCAGGAAGGGAAATTCCAGCTCCATCCCAGGAGCAGAAATTCCAGCTCCATCCCAGGAAGGGAAATTCCAGCTCCATCCCAGGAGCAGAAATTCCAGCTCCATCCCAGGAGCAGAAATTCCAGCTCCATCCCAGGAGCAGAAATTCCAGCTCCATCTCAGGAGCAGAAATTCCAGCTCCATCTCAGAAGGAGAAATGCCAGCTCCATCTCAGGAGCAGAAATTCCAGCTCCATCCCAGGAGCAGAAATTCCAGCTCCATCCCAGGAGCAGAAATTCCAGCTCCATCCCAGGAGCAGAAATTCCAGCTCCATCCCAGGAAGGGAAATTCCAGCTCCATCTCAGGAGCAGAAATTCCAGCTCCATCCCAGGATCAGAAATTCCAGCTCCATCTCAGGAGCAGAAATTCCAGCTCCATCCCAGGAGCAGAAATTCCAGCTCCATCCCAGCTGAGCTGCTGCAATCCCCATTTTATTGAATTATTCCAACAGCCAAGCCAGGCTCTGAAGCTCACCTTGACTTTCACATGCATTCCTTTGAAATTCCACAAATCCTGATGCTGAAGAGCCGTGAAAGCAGAGCAGGAATTTGTTTTCCTGGTGTTTGGACACCAACAGCTGGAGGAGGAAGGGGACAGGCCTGGTTTGAGCACAACGAGCACAGAACCTGCTGAGCTCTCCCACAGGCAGCACCTGCTGGAATAAAAAGCATTTTTAGACCCATCATGATGTATTTTTATACATTTTTAATAGGGGCTGTCAGTGCCACAAACACCTGCTGCTGCTGGGTTTCTAAGAGAACATTTCCAGGCTTCCATGGATAAATAATTCCTTAAAATCCTGCTTTTCTTACAGGAATTGTTCCTCCACTATTTAATCCTGGTTTATGTTTCTCAAAGTAATTTTTTTTCTCCTCATGATTTCTGTGAAGGAAATTGAGACAAATAAAATTTCACACATGACTAAAGACTTGATTTTCCTAGGAAAAATACAGCAGGAAAAGTGGGTTTGTATTATTTGGAAAGATAAAATCTCCTTTAATAATTCCTTCTGCAATTTTTAACTCATTAAATCAGCAACTAAATTCTAAGCAATGCTGAAATATAAAATTTAAATGTATAATAACACAGCAGCAATTTTAACCTTTGTCTGTTTGTCCAAACCCTTTTGTATCCTTGGTGAAATTAATTTTGGAAATTACTCCTGGCTGCAAATGTCTGGCATGGAATTACAACTGCAGCGTTTATAAAAACCATAGGGAAGAGAAACTCCTGAAATCAGATAGAAGAGCAATCCTGTTTTCACTGAATCCAATAAAAAATCTTAAATACCTCAATCCCTGCGGGGTTAGAAAATAAAACACAAATATCAGCGAGCCCAAAGATTCCAATATGGGAACCCAAAATTGCTGATTTCTATCAGGTGGAAGTTAAACAGAAGGAGAAGTGAGGAAAAATTACTGGAATTCATCACATTTTAATTGTAAATTGGTTTTGTCTGCTTTTCCCTGCATCTCTGAACCAGCATGAAAATAACATCAAGCAGCTCAGAAAATATCCCAGGGGTTGGGAATTTTGTTGTGTAGAAGATAAATATTCCAGATTTGTGTTTAGACACCTTCCACCATCCCAGGCTGCTCCAGCCTGGCCTGGGACATTCCAGGGATCTCAGCTGCTCTGGGAATTCCAGCCCAGCCAGGAATTCCCAATTCCCAATCTCCCATCCATGGCTGCCCTCTGGCAGTGGAAGCCATTCCCTGTGTCCTGTCCCTCTGTCCCTTGTCCCCAGTCCCTCTCCAGCTCTCCTGGAGCCCCTTCAGGCCCTTCCAGGTCACACCCAGGTCACCTCCAAGCTCCTCTCCCCCAGGCTGAGTTCCTGAGGAAGTTTTCTATTCATTAACCGTGTTTAAAGGCATTGGATTTAATTGGATTTTTTAATTTGGATGCAAAATGCAATTACAGCTCGTTGTGTTTCCATCCTGGCCCTGCCTGTGCCCCTGAGCTGACTTTGGAGAAGGGACAGAGGGACAGGACACAGGGAATGGCTCCCCCTGCCAGAGGGCAGCCATGGATGGGAGATTGGGAATTGGGAATTCCTGCCTGGGCTGGAATTCCCAGAGCAGCTGAGATCCCTGGAATGTCCCAGGCCAGGCTGGAGCAGCCTGGGATGGTGGGAGGTGTCCCTGCCATGGTGGGGATTTAAGGTCTCATCCAGCCCCAAACAATCTGGGATTCTATGGAGTGAACTCCAGGAGTGGAATACGGTACATGAGATTTATTAAAAGAAGAAGAAAAGAAGAAGGAAAGGAAAGGAAAGGAAAGGAAAGGAAAGGAAAGGAAAGGAAAGGAAAGGAAAGGAAGGAAAGGAAAGGAAAGGAAAGGAAAGGAAAGGAAAGGAAAGGAAAGGAAAGGAAAGGAAAGGAAAAAGGAAAGGAAAGGAAAGGAAAAGGAAAGGAAAGGAAAGGAAAGGAAAGGAAAGGAAAGGAAAGGAAAGGAAAGGAAAGGAAAGGAAAGGAAAGGAAAGGAAAGGAAAGGAAAGGAAAGGAAAGGAAAGGAAAGGAAAGGAAAGGAAAGGAAAGGAAAGGAAAGGAAAAGGAAAGGAAAGGAAAGGAAAGGAAAGGAAAGGAAAGGAAAGGAAAGGAAAGGAAAGGAAAGGAAAGGAAAGGAAAGGAAAGGAAAGGAAAGGAAAGGGAATTTTAAAAAGGAAACTAAAGAAGAAAGAAGGGGGAAAAAAAAACATTTCCAGAGGATTATTCACCAAAAATTTGCCTTCCTGAGGGAGAGGCCACACCTGGATCTGGAGCAGTTGATGTCCACAGCTATTCCCAAATGTCCCCTCAGGGTGTTCACATCCCAACTCTGATCCCACTTGATATTCCCTGGAAAAGCTGCCTCTGTTTTCCTGTCCTGCTGGGGATATCCCATGTCCAGGAGATAATGGGATAACAGCCATTATCCCACTGCTCCCAATATTCCCTGGAAAAGCTGCCTTATTCCTTCCTGCTGGGCACATCCCATGTCCAGGAGATAATGGAATAATGGCCATTATCCCACTCCTTTTCCCAGTTTGGGAATTAAGTGCAGCCAGTTCCCTTTAAGCTTTATCCCCACGCTTTTATCTTCAGCCCCACGAGGCTCCTCAGGGCACATCCCAGGCAGCTCCAAACTGGGAAAACAACAATTCCAGCTCATCCAGAGCTGTTTTACCGGGATTTCTCCACACGCTGCTCCCCCACTTTTATTTCCCGTATCCAGAGGCTCCCAAGTGCCGTGGAGAGCTGGATTCTGGGAAGCAGCTGTCACCACTCTCCTGGCTTTTGAACATTTCTCTGGAGAGATTTTTTATCTTTCCAATTTTAATCCTGGGATTTGGTGTTTTTTTTTTTTTCCACCAATAGTCCGGAGGCCGTTTTTATTTCTAGCACTTGCTGGTAATGAAATCGGGATTATTTCTCCTAAATCCATGAATTCATCAGGCATGCAGCAGCGGGATCAGGGCAGAAATATTACTGATCTCTGCTCCGGGGCGTGATTTTTGTGGAAAACAACAAGCAGATGGAAACAATAAGGTGGTGGGAGCTGCAATTCTTTGGGAGCAAATCCCTTGTTAACCACCAAAATCCGGGATTAGGCACGTGAGGTTTAACTGGGATTCTCCTGGAGGGCAAATCAGGTGGGAAAAATCCCATATTTGTTGTACAAGGTTCAAATTATCCCTCGTGGAGGGAGAGTTCCTGGAAGGCAGGAGGTCTGGTTTTGGAATTTTCACATCTTTTCCTTCGTGTTTTGCTCTGGCTTTGCTCCAGCTGCCTCCCATCCTTCCTCTGGCGCTGGATTTGGGATGTGCTGCTCCTCAGGGCGCCCATCCCTCAAATTCTCACCTCCCTGAGCTGTTAAAAAACAGGAATTCCCCAGATCCTGAATTTTCCAGGCTCCCAAATTCCCTGAAATGGATCTCTTGGATGGACACCTCCATGCTCAAGGACATTCCAGATCCCTCATTTCCAGAGGAATTCCCACTCTTTCCATCACATCAAACATTCCCTAAGGAATTATTTATTAATCCTCAGATTCAGATTATTTTCCCAGGAAAAAAAGAAGTTGGATTCAGTATTTTTATTTGTGGCCTGATGTTTTCTGGGATGAAAAGTGGGAGCAGAACATGCCTGGGGTAACACATTCCCATAGGGAATTCTGCAGCATCCAGAAAACCCAAACCCACAGGGAATTATAAGGAAAATTCAGATTTATAAGGAAAATTCACTGCTGGAAAATTTGATTTTTATGGGCGAAAGAAAGAAAAAGAAATTTATCAGAGGACGAAATAATGGCAAAAAAATACTTGAGGAATATGGGGAAAATCTCCCTGCAGCTGTTTTCCAAAGGGTGATGTGGAATCCATGGATTCAGACATCCTGACACTCCTTGGGAGGAAAACAGAGCCTCGCCCTCCCCCCAGAACCACTTTAGCAACCCAAATCACTGCAATTCTTAAATAACTTATGAGCTCTAATGGAAAAAAAACCAACGAAAAAAACAACCCGGCTAAATCTGGAGACGGCGCTGCCGGGAAAAAGCATCCAAGGATCCAAGGAAAGGCAGCGCCAGCTCCCCGCTGGATCCCATTGGATGGAATCCCAATTTTGGGATTGGGAGTGCCCAGAGCGAGGTTTTACCTGCCTGGGGTGGATCGGCAGCTCCAATTTCTCCTGGAATGATGTGGTTGTCAAGGCGACCCTGCCCAATAAACCCCCAGCTCCAAGAAACCAAACCGGCTTTTCCCGGGAATCACGGAATTCCCAATGGATTGGAAAGGAAAAATCTCTTTTAAAGGTTTGTTCCTTCCCCAGCTCCTGTTGATTCAGGGATCCCGGGACAAGCTGGGAGCTTCCCTGCCCGCAGGATTCCGTGTGCAAGGCTTCTCCCTGCTGGCCGCTCCAGGAATTCTCTTGGAATTCTCTGTGTTTCCAAAAGAAATCCATCCCTCGGTGCCTTGGAAACACCTGGGAGCGATTTTATATTGAGTTCATAGGAAATAAAAGAGTTTTTCCAAGAGAAAAAGGAAGAGATTGCAGGTTAAATATATTCCAGCTACCACTCAAAATTCCATGGAAAAGGAATTCCAGGGTTCGTTATCTCATTGTCTGGAATATCTTGTATTCCAGAATTCCGTATTTTAGAATTTGCTTCGCAGAATTTATATTTCCAAATTTTTATTTCCAAATTTTTATTTCAGAATTTGTATTTCAGTTGTTGGGGTGGTTTTTTTTTTTTTTTTTTGGTGGGTTTTTTGTTGTTGTTGTTGTTGCTTTTGGGGGTTTTTTGTTTTTGGTTTTTTGGGGTTTTTTGGGGTTTTTTTGGGTTTTGGGGGTTTTTTTTGGAGGGGGGGTTGGTTTTTAAAAATTTATTTCGGGGTTTTTCAGGTGGATTTTTGATATTAAACCAAGATTATCAAATATATCAAGTGCATCTCTCCCAGTGATTTGATTGATGGGCATTAATTTTAGGTCATTCACGATTTTACTTTGATTTAATCAACTCCTTCCTCCACACCAAAGCCTCGGCAGGAGAGAGGGCTTCGTGCAAGGAAAACTTCGGGATTTTAACCTTTCCCTGAAAACCAAGAGTTGCATTTTAGCCAATTCCAGCTGATGTAACACTGAGCTTTAACATTGTTTCTGTTCTCAGTTCTCCTTTTCTGGCCTTTTTCCCAAGGCCCTGGAGGGACAGGGCACAGGGAATGGATTCCCATGGCCGGAGGGAAGGGATGGATGGGATTTGGGGAAGGAATTCCTGGCTGGGCTGGAATTCCCAGAGAAGCTGTGGCTGCCCCTGGATCCCTGGGAGTGTCACGGCCTCAAGGCTGCCAGAGCTTCCAGAGCGCTTGGAGCGGCTCTCAGGCACAGGGCAGGACTGTCGGGGTGTGCAGGTGCAGGAGTGGGACGGGCTGATCCCTGTGGGTGCCTTCCCAGCGGGATATTCCCCGATCCCAGCGGGATATTCCCCGATCCCACCGAGATATTCCCCGGTCCCACCGGGACCTCCCCGCCCGTCATGGCGGCCGCTCCCCCTCAGCGGCACCAACCACGGCGCGCGGGGCAGGGGGGGCGGCCGCGCTCGGTCCGTACCACCCGCACCGCCTCGGGAGGGGGCGCACGAACCCGGCGCGTACCACCCGCAGCACGGCTGAGGGGAGATCTACCGCCACCTCCCGGTCGGTTTGAACGCCGAGCTGAAATGGTGAAGCGGGAAGTTCCCCCTCTCCTTCCGGCGCTGTTGGTACCGCCCGGCCCATCGCGCACCGCCCCCGGTCCCACGTGAGCGGTTTCCCGGCGTGCCCCGCGCTCGGCCGCCGCAGCCGCCGCTTCGCTCCGCGCCCCGCGCTCCCCGGAACCGCCCGAGCCAGCCCCGCGCGGCGGGGCCGGGCCGCCCGCCGCCGCCATGTCCGGCGGGGACTCCACGGCCGCGGCCGCCGCCGCCTCCCCTCAGCCGCTGCCGTTCTCGCTGCCGAAGCCGCCGCCCCTCATGCAGCTGACGCCGGGCGACGCCGTGCGGCCGGTGGGCTCGGGGGCCGACCAATCGCCGAAGAGCGCGCGGCTGGCGGCGCGCCCCGATTGGCCGGCGGGGAAGCCCGTCAGCCTCCTGGCGCCGCTGCTCCCGCCCCGCGGGGAGCCCGAGCCGCTGCTGCCCTTCGGGCCCGCGGCCCCGCGGCCGCCGCTGCGCGGGCGCCTCCTGGGCCGCTGCGGGAGCTCCCTGCTCAGCCCCGCCATGCGGCCCGGCGGCGTCGACCGCGGCTCTCTCATGGTGAGTGTGGGTTCCGGTGGGGTTATGGAGTCACAGCGTGCGGAAGGTGGTCCCGCCTCCCTGCTCCAGGGTCATCCCAGGGTTGGGTGGGATGGGCTCAGGGTTGTGTCCAGGAGGTTCTGGGTGTCCCCGCTGAGGGAAACGCCAAAGCCTCTCTGGGCACCTGTCACCCGCATAAGGAGGAAGTTCTTATGTACAGCTGGGACTTCCTGGGCATCAGTCCCTGCCCGTGCCTCTGGTGCCATTGTTGGGCCCTGCCTGGAGCTCTCTGCACACAGGGACACCCAGGGCTGAAGGCTCCTCTCAGCTGGGGCTCCTCTCCAGGCTGAGCCTTTTCTGGGCACGGAGATGCTCCAGGTCCTTCCTCAGCTCCAGGAGCTCCTGTCCCTGCTGTGCTGAGGAGCCAGGGCTGTACACAGCACCCCAGAGGTGCCTCAGAGGGGCAGGATCACCCCAGAGGTGCCTCAGAGGGGCAGGATCACCCCAGAGGTGCCTCAGAGGGGCAGGATCACCCCCTGACCTGCTGGGAATGCTCTTCCTGATGCCCCCCTGACCCCACTGGATCACAGACTTGGCTGTATCCAGAGCTGGGAAGGAGCTGGAGCACCAGGAGTGGCTGAGGGAGTTGGGAAAGGGGCTCAGCCTGGAGAAAAGGAGGCTCGAGGGAGATTGCTTCACTCTCCACAGCTGTCACCAGGGTGGCATGTCCCTCTGAAAGTAAAGAAAACACTCCAAAAAGGGTCTGAGGAGACTTTTAGGAAACACTGTTTCTCCTGGAATTACCTGGGACTTGGGAAGCAGGAGCTGTCACTGCACTGTGCTGTGGGAGATGTGACTGAGATAAGTCAAGTGTTCTGTCCAGGATTTTCAATCCTCTTTAGTTGCTTCTGGTTTCTTTGTGTGACTCCCAGCCCCAGGGAATCTTCTGGGGTAAGAAAAATCATTGTAAACTGGTTTTGGACTGAAAGGTGGTAGAGGTAAGGGAAATTAGGGAGAAATCCTTCCCTGTGAGGGTGGAGAGGGCCTGGGATGGAATTCCAGGCTGCCCCATCCCTGGAAGTGTCCAAGGTCAGGTGGGAGCACCCTGAGATAGTGGAAGGTTTCCCAGAGGGTGGAACTGTAGGAACTTTAAGGTCCCTTTTACCCAAACCATTCTGAGATTTATAATTAGATTTTTTTTTCCTCCTGCTAAATATATTTTCCAAAGGGAAATTCTGCCTAGGCTTTATCTTAATACTCCCAAAACTGTTGCATCTGTCTGGAACAGAAAGTTCCTCAAGTGTCTGAATAATGAAGAAAACCAGGAAAGAGCTCTTCCTTATTCCCTTTGGTGGTGAGTGTGCTGATTTTCCCTGGTTTTTGATGTTTTCCAGATGGGACACCCAGGAATGCCCCACTACCCCCCCATGGGGATGCACCCCATGGGACAGAGACCTCCCAACATGCCCCCAGTGCCCCACGGGATGATGCCTCAGATGATGCCCCCCATGGGAGGACCCCCGATGGGGCAGGTAAGGCAATTCCAGCCTCATTTCATTCCCTGCATTCCCATGCTGATGCCAGGGGATCCCTGAGGTGGGGAAATCTCCCTGATCAATGATTTGGGGGATTTATCCTGTCCAGGTTAAAGCTCTCCTCATGGGGAGCAGGGAATTGATGCAGCTCTGTCACTTTAATTAGAAATTGGTGTGAGAACAGGTAATTAATACACCTTTAATTATAAATCCGTAATTTGGGATTTATTAAAGTTTCTTTAAGTTTCCTGTAGATTATGAAGGAATAAGTCTGTGTTGGGACTTCATGTTTCTTTAATTCCTCGCCACTTCCTACATCCACACACGTGAATGTTACAGCAAGAGAAGAAATAAAGAAATATGGAATTTTTGCAGAATTCCTGCTTGAATCCTAGGGATTGGTTTATAATCCCTGTATCCTGTTGTTGCTGATGCCATGGGATTGGAAAAAACTCTGGGAGATGACACAGCCACGAGCATGGCCCTGCTTTTAGCACCTTTTCTTCTCAATTTCTTGTGTGGTTTGTGATTAAATTCTCAATTAAAAGAAATCATTCTCCTTGTGGATATATTAAATATCCCAGGAATGCTAAATATCCTTGGGATGCTCCATGGAAGAGAGGCAGGGATGGCAGGGAAGGATTAAACCTTTGGGAACAGCCCATGGTGACAAATCCTCTTCCTTTGCAATTCCTTGGACACAGCATCTGTATTTTCCTTAAATTTGTGTGTAAAAGCATGGCAGGAATTTTTTTCAGTGGGGATTTGCAGCTTTTGGGGTAAAAATCAAGCAATTTTTTTAAAATTATGAGGATTTGACTCATTAGCACTGTGTGTTCATTAGGAAGTGAAGGAGAAATTCTGGTTTATTTCTCTGCTTTTTTGTAACTCATTTTCCACAATTCCCCCTCTTAGCCAGGGGATATTTCAATATTTCATACTTTAAGGAGCAACTCAAGACTTTTTGGTAGATGGAGAGCAAAAAGCTGAAGGTGAATGTCATTTCTGGGAGTTCACCTTTTCTTTGTTCATTTATTCCCTGTAGCCTTGGAATTCTGCAGGAATCATTCCCAAACTTTGCTTTTCCTGCTTTCACTCAGCATTTCAGAAATGGAATAAATCCCACATCATTTGATATTGTTCCTTTGGAGCTTAAATGGTTTTTATTATTATTTCCTATCCAACTTTGCAATCTGGACATGTCATTCCCAATAGGAATATCCCAATTTAATGGGAATGTGATGAAGGGAATCACAATCCTACAAATCTGTTTTATTTTTTGTTACCTAAGAGGGATATTTGGGTTTGGTTTTTATTTTTAAATTAAAAAGATGTATCAGATAATGGCTTTTAAATAAAAATTCTGTATGTACTGTTGAGAATATGATAAAATCTCTGGAAAATACTCTTGAATTCCAGATGCCTGGAATGATGCAGTCGGTGATGCCAGGGATGATGATGTCCCACATGTCCCAGGCTGCCATGCAGCCCACGGTTCCTGTGAGTTTAATTTCATTTCTTTTTGGTTTTTAAAAGCTCTTTTTAGCAGTTACTGTTACTCACTCTTTCTTTCTTTAATTAGAAAATAAGAATTTAAATTCTAAATGTATTTTTCATTGCAATAGAGTTTAATGTGGCTCTTGAATGATGATAAAAATAAGATTTTTGTGAATTTTATCAGTCTTTAAACTCCTTTTAGTTTTCCTTTCATTCCTTATCCTTCACTTCCTGGAGTTTGGCAGGAATCACTGTGACCTTGGATTGTTTAATTATCTGACCAAGAGATTCTTCTCTCTTAAATTTTATTTGTTTAAAGAGTTTGGATTCAATATTAAAGAGATTTGAATTCACCAGAAAGAGATTTATTAATAAAAGTTCCTGAAATTCAGGTGAGTTTAAAAATTGCTGGAATGCCTCAAGGAATGAGGAATTCTTGGGTGGAAATAGAGAGGGAAAAGTTTAAATACAGGTGAAATCTCTGAGGGGAAAAAATTTAAATTAAATCCTGTTCTTAAGAAATAATTTTGGTCCAAGCTTAAGAGATTCACTTAAAACCAGTTCCAGCCATTTCAATTTAGAAATAATTTTTTGTTTGTTTCCATGCTCATTTAAATCCCTAAAATCCTCTGGAATTTCCTACAGTGCTGAGCACAAACCTTTGCTGTGCTGATTAGAAGCAGTGAAATTCCTAAAAATTGGTGTTTTAGTCTGATTAATGCTCTTAAAATACATTAAAAATTCCTAAAAAATTACTACATTGGTCAAATTAATGCTTTTAAAATACACAACAAATTCCTGAGAATTCCCTTGGTTTATTCCTGTTGGATAATATCAAATCAAATTGATCCAATGTGATTTATTTTCACTTTTTAACCAATTTTTCTGTTTTCTTGAGGAATATTTGAAGTTTGTAGCTGAGAACTGAAAATAAACCTTAAGCAAAGCTAAATCCATGAGGGAAAAAAGGAAAAACTTGGAATTTTTTGGATTATTTCCTTAATTGGAAAACATTTCAGGAAGGAAGAGCTCCAGGAATGCAACTTTAATACACCCAAAGCCTTTTGCCACATAATTATCTCACCTAATTGCTTATTTAGGAACAGGAATAATTAAAAGGGAAACAGGAATCCTTATTTAAAGAATTAGAGCCTTTTGTGGCAGAAGGGCCTTGTTTGGTTAATGAATATTGGAATTTTTTTTTAGGATTTAATTCCTCAGCAATTAATTATTTAAATTTAGTTATTTAAATGTTTAATTGTCTTAATTTTATTATTTTTACAGCCAGGAGTGAACAGCATGGATGCACAAGTAGGTGAGTAAACAACTTAATATAATTTCAAAATATTTAACCAAAATTAGCTGGAACTATAAAAAATTCCACTTTTCCCTAAAATGGAATGCAGCAGTTCAGTCCTGGAATCTCCATTGCTGCCCAGGACATTTTTTTCCCTTGCACACATTGAGGAATTTTTAGAAAAATGAATCAACCAAACCTTTTATTAATTTTTAATTATTTATTTTGCAGGTGTGACCCCTCCTGGAACTCAGGTATGTGGAAAGCACAATTCCAGAGGGTTGGAATTCCAGTGTGGTGTGGGGAAAACTTGGTTTTAGGGATTTAAATTTAAACCTTAATTTTGGTTTTTTCCTCCCCTCCTTTTTCCCTCTCCCTTCTTTTCCCCTGATTTTTTCCAAGTTTTTGGTTGTTCCTTGAAATCTGTGGGCTTTGTGCCAACTTAATTATTAATTATTGATGATATCCACATTATTTCCATGAGATTTCCATCCTGTGCCAAGGAAATCCAGTTTTCCTTGGCCATATCCAGTCACTGACCCACAGTCCTGATTCCAGGGAATTCATAGGAAAAATAGCCATGAAAGCAGCTGGAAGTGCGGTGGGAGTGAAGCCAGATTTTTCCTGGAGCAAATTCTCCTCAAGTTTTGGGAGTAGGGAGTGCTGCTGGAATTTTAGCTTGGAGCTGTTATAGTCTGACCCCTTCACTTCCACTTTCTGGTGGGAATTAGGCCCTCTGGAATGTGGAATTGGACAGCTCCACTCCCAAAGGAGGAGTTTTTTGGGAAAAATACTGACTTAAAGCATGATTTTGGCTCCCTGCCTTTCCTGTGCTGCTGAACCACTTGGAAAATTCAGGATATTTGGGTGAAACCCACGAATTAATGAGGATTTTCCAAGCTCTGTTCTGTCTCCCTTGCAGACAACACATCCCGTGGTCTCCACAGTCCAGCAAAGCTCCACCACCACCAGCTCTGCCAGCGAGGACCACTCCAAGCAGGTTTGTGTCCCACTGTTTTTATGGGGTTTAATCCCATTTTTATTTTTTTTCCATTATTAATTTGGCTTGGAATTTTCCCAGAAATCCACGTGGACGGAGCACAAATCCCCGGATGGAAGAACTTATTACTACAACACCGAGACCAAGCAGTCCACGTGGGAGAAGCCAGATGACCTCAAAACCCCTGCTGAGGTAACCAAATCCCAAATTAATTCTGGGATGCTGTGGGAGCACGAGGATTTCTAAGCCTAACACCTGCAGCAGGGAGAATTCTGCTGGAGCAAACTCTTCCAATAAAAAATGGAAATCCAATAAAATATTTGGATTGTTCTCCTTATGTTGGGAGAACCTGAGGTGCAAAGTGGCCAAAATTCCTCCATTTCCCTCATTTTTAGATAGTTTCTTTTTTTAATAAAAGTATCTTTTTATTATTATTTAGAAAATCAATAGAGAAATATTTTAGAGAAGAAAAAATTCCTAAAAATCACTTTTTTTGTCAAATTAATGCTCTTAAAATGCATAACAAATTCCTGAGAATTCTCTTGGTTTATTCCTGTTGGATAGTATCAAATGGATCCAATATGATTTATTTTCACTTTTTAACCATTTTTTCTGTTTTTCTGAGGAATATTTGAAGTTTGTAGCTGAGAGCTGAAAATAAACCTTAAGCAAAGCTAAATTCATGAGGGGAAAAAAAAGGGAAAACTTGGAATTTTGTTGATTTTTTCTTTAATTGGAAGAAATTTCAAGAGGGAAGAGTTCCAGGAATGCAACTTTAATATACCCACAGCCTTGTGCCACATAATTACCTCAACTAGTGATGTTCCTAATTGCTTATTTAAGGAGCAGGAATAATTAAGAGGGAAGCTTAAGGAATTACTAAAGGAGATTTTCTTGGAAAATCTTTGTTTTCTCTCCATCAGCAATTGTTATCCAAGTGTCCCTGGAAGGAGTATAAATCAGATTCTGGGAAGCCTTATTATTACAATTCCCAAACAAAGGAATCCCGCTGGGCAAAACCCAAAGAGCTGGAGGATCTTGAAGGTAAAAGGGTGCTGGACTTGTATTTTTATAATTATATTTTAATTAATTACATTATTTATTTAAATAGCAACAAAATCAACTGGGGGAAAAGAGTAAGTGTTAAAAAAAAAGAGGAGTAGGCAGGAGTAATTTAAATAGTTCCTTTCTTAAAATTCTTTTTAATAATCCTGACTTTCTTTCTGGGTCTTTGAACTATTTTTTTATAAATTAAAAGAATTATTTAAAAGCAAAAAGTAATTTTTATATTCCCCAAGCTTCCCGTAGTGGCATGTCTAAACTTTATTTTAATCTTGATTGTTTTCAGTCTTTAAAGGGCACAAACATTAATTTTTTTGATAGTAATAAAAATATTTAAAACTTTGCTTTTATTAAATCAAGAATTACCAGAACTCTCTGTATATATGAACTATTTTAAAACTATATTTTAATTTTTTCTCTCCTTTTTTCCTCTAGCAATGATTAAAGCTGAAGAAAACAGGTATATTTTTAATATTATGCTAATTTTTTCCTGAGGGCCTTCAAACTTTTTCTGAGAGCCTTTAAGCCTTTCCTGGGGATCTTCAAACCTTTCCTGAGGAAGTTTGAACCTTTTTCCTGGGATCCTTTGAACCCTTTTTCCTGAGGGCCTTCAAATCTTTCCTGGGAGCATTCAGCTCTTTTTCCTGAGGTTCTTCAAACCCTTTTTCCTGAGGATCTTTAAGCCCTTTGTCCCTTTTTTTCTGGAAGTTCTTCAAACCCTTTTTCCTGGGAGCTTTCCAACCCTTTTTTCTGAGGATCTTCAACCCTTTTTTTTCTTGAGGGCCTTTTAACCCTTTTTCCCCGAGGGTATTTCAGCCCTTTTTCCTGAGGCTCTTACAAACCCTTTTTTCCTGAGGGCCTTTCATCCCTTTTTTCCTGAGAGCCTTTCATACTTTTTCTTGGCAGTCTTCAAACCCTTCTTTTTTCCTGGGAGTCTTCAAACCCTTTTTTCCTGAGGGCCTTTCACCCTTTTTTCCTGAAGGCCTTTCATGCTTTTTCCTGGGACTCTTCAAACCCTTTTTTTCTGGGAGCCTTCAAACCCTTCTTTCTTCCTGGGAGTCTTCAAACCCTTTTTCCTGAGGGTGTTCAGACCTTTCCTAGGATCCTTCAACCCTTTTTTCCTGAGGGTGTTCAGACCTTTCCTAGGATCCTTCAAACCCTTTTTTCCTGAGGGTGTTCAGACCTTTCCTAGGATCCTTCAAACCCTTTTTCCTGAGGGCCTTTCAACCCTTTTTTCCTGAGGGTGTTCAGACCTTTCCTAGGATCCTTCAAACCCTTTTTTCTGAGGGTGTTCAGACCTTTCCTAGGATCCTTCAAACCCTTTTTTCCTGAGGATGTTCAGACCTTTCCTAGGATCCTTCAACCCCTTTTTCCTGAGGGCCTTTCAACCCTTTTTTCCTGAGGGTGTTCAGACCTTTCCTAGGATCCTTCGAACCCTTTTTTCCTGAGGGTGTTCAGACCTTTCCTAGGATCCTCCAACCCCTTTTTTCCTGAGGGTGTTCAGACCTTTCCTAGGATCCTTCAACCCTTTTTTCCTGAGGGTGTTCAGACCTTTCCTAGGATCCTTCGAACCCTTTTTTCCTGAGGGTGTTCAGACCTTTCCTAGGATCCTTTAACCCTTTTTTCCTGAGGGTGTTCAGACCTTTCCTAGGATCCTTCAACCCCTTTTTTCCTGAGGGTGTTCAGACCTTTCCTAGGATCCTTCAACCCTTTTTTCCTGAGGGTGTTCAGACCTTTCCTAGGATCCTTCAAACCCTTTTTTCCTGAGGGTGTTCAGACCTTTCCTAGGATCCTTCAAACCCTTTTTCCTGAGGGCCTTTCAACCCTTTTTTCCTGAGGGTGTTCAGACCTTTCCTAGGACCCTTCAAACCCTTTTTTCCTGAGGATGTTCAGACCTTTCCTAGGATCCTTCAACCCCTTTTTTCCTGAGGGTGTTCAGACCTTTCCTAGGATCCTTCAAACCCTTTTTCCTGAGGGCCTTTCAACCCTTTTTTCCTGAGGGTGTTCAGACCTTTCCTAGGATCCTTCAAACCCTTTTTTCCTGAGGGTGTTCAGACCTTTCCTAGGATCCTTCGAACCCTTTTTTCCTGAGGGTGTTCAGACCTTTCCTAGGATCCTTCAACCCTTTTTTCCTGAGGGTGTTCAGACCTTTCCTAGGATCCTTCAACCCCATTTTTCTGAGGGTGTTCAGACCTTTCCTAGGATCCTTCAACCCCATTTTCCTGAGGGCCTTCAGACCTTTTCCAAGTCTTTAACTCCCCCTAACCCCCTCACTCCTCACTTCTACCACTCCTTTAAGCTTCCCCTTTGCCCTACATCTCTAAAATCGGTGACTGTTGCTGTTTTTGTCCCCAGCACGAAGCCGGAGGACGCCGCCGCCGCCTCAGCTCCAGCCGTGGCTGCGGATGCCGCGAGCGGAGCCAGCGCGGCCCCGGCTGCCGAGAGCACCACGGCCACGGCTGCTCCCACAGGAGCTGCTCCTGAGGGGGAATCTGCCCCAGCTGCTGCCACCGGGGACACGGATGGCACTGCCACAGCCACGGCCGAGGAGCAGGGCCAGGGCAGCGCCGCCCCCGGCACACAGGACAGCAGCGGGGACACCACGGCGGCCGCCACAGATGAGGCAGCCAAGCAGGAGGCCTCAGGAGAGTGAGTGCTGAGGGGATGGAAGTCTTGTTGTAGAAAGATGAGAGACTCTAAATATTTTAGTAGGCAAACAGCACAGAAATAAGCTTTATTGTCTAATTCTTACTACGTTTTTATAAGGTGTTCTGATACAGACTTAACATGATTGGTGAATAGGAATGACACCTCTCTAATCCCAATGGTTAAACTAAAGAAACAGCAAAACACCACCTGGAGAAAATTGTTTGGAGAAAACATAGTTGTTTGCTAAGATTGTTTGGAGAAGGTTTCTTGAGAAGTTTTCCCTTAGGAAAAGTTAGCAGCTGCTAGCAAGCTAAAATCTCTCAGACCCAGAAATGTCAGGTTTACAGATGTCAGCTCCAGGAAAGTGGGTTTGGATGGGTTTTCAGGGGGAAATCATTCCCTGGGATGGAATTCCCAGAGAAGCTGTGGCTGCCTCATCCTTGGAAGTGTTCCAGGCCAGTTGGACAGAGCTTGGAGCAGCCTGGGATAGAGGGAGGTGTCCCTGCCCATGGAACTGGGTGGGTTTTAATGCCCCTTCCCATCCAAGCCATTCCATGATAATTTATGGAGCCTCATGGCTTTGCTGCAGTTTTTCATTTCTCAGCAGCATCAGGGACAGGAACATTCCATGAATTTTTCAGTATCTGTAAGAATTTCCCAGGGTGCCATTAAACACTTCCCTATTTATGCTCCTTTTCCATGGATCTGTGCCATTGGTTATCACTGAAAGAAAGTAAAATCCTGAAGGGATTTTTATCTGTTCCAGCTGTAATTCCTTTTTTTTTTTCAATAATGAAAATCTATTACGTGGAAAATTATAACTTAGGATTTTTATCATTCAAAAATAAAATGCTGTGGGGGATTTTAGACAGCAGGATGTGATTAAGGAGAAGAGGCCCATTTTTAGGCACTTCACTTTATATTTTTATATAAAATATTAATATTCCTGCTGAATTTCAACATTATATATTTAAGATTAATTTCTCTAACTTCAGCAGGCAGCCAATTGCAGGAAGGAAATACTTTCCCTCAATAATTCACTTTTTTTGATCTTTTTATCATCAGTTATGCTGCCTGTAAGGAAAAGCCTTGTATGAATTATTAGAATTATTTTTTTACTTTGAGTTGCTATTTAAAAAACTCATTTTGTGGTGGTCTTTGACTCTTCAGTGCCTCTAACTTAGAAAAAAATGCTGAAATAATAAAATTCTTCTTTTAGTGCTGCTGCCAAGAAGGAGGATGAGGATGCCCAACCAGTCAAAAAAACCTACACGTGGAACACAAAGGAAGAGGCCAAACAAGCATTTAAAGAGCTGTTAAAAGAAAAGGTATTTGGGCCAATTATTAATATTTTATTGATTGATTATTAATATTTTACTGAAGTGCAAAACATGGCTTTATTTCTATTTTATTTGTGAGGTTTTACATGATTTTTTTGGGAAAAATTCCTCACTCTTGAGGAAATAAAGGAAAAAACATTGCAGTGAGGTGTTGTTTGAGCTTAAAAATAAAATGTTCTTTTTTTTCTTTTCCCCATGGCTGTTTTTATGGAATTATTCCTTGTTGGGTGTTAATTCCAGGTCTGATAAATGCACAATTTCCTGTTTTCACAGCGGGTTCCATCCAATGCTTCCTGGGAGCAGGCCATGAAAATGATCATCAATGACCCCAGATACAGGTACTGAGTTCTCCTTTAATTCCAAACAAACCTTTTTTTTGGGAATTTACTTCCAAAAAATCCAAAGTGTTCTGTCAGCCACAGATATTCCTGCACTTGTGCCATTGGCAGAGAATTTTTTTCCTTTCCTCCATAAAGAAATGCTTCCAAAGCTTAATTTTCACAGGGAAAAAGTGTGGAAATTGGTATTTATGCTGATTTTGGGGATTAAAATGTTCAGATTAATTTTACCTCAAATCTGGATTATTCAAACCTGTTGCCTTTTGCTTTCTGGTTTTGATTTTCTTGATTATTTTTCTTATTTTCATTTTCTTTTTCTTTCTTTTTCTGATTTTTCTGATTTTCCTTTTTTCTGGCTTTCTTTGTTTCTGATTTTGTTTATCTTCTGATTTTCTTTTCTTTTTTCTTTTTTTCTGATTTTCTGGGAGTTTTTTCCCCTGGTTTTTTTTTCCCCCTGGTTTTTTTTTTCCCCCTGGTTTTTTTTTCCCCCTGTTTTTTTTTCCCCCTGTTTTTTTTTCCCCCTGTTTTTTTTTCCCTGTTTTTTTTTCCTGTTTTTTTTCCCTGTTTTTTTTTCCTGTTTTTGGAGGTTTTTTGGGCTTTTTTTAATTTTTCTTTTCTGATTTCCTTTTTTTTCAGATTTTTTCTCTTTTTTCAGATTTTCTCTCTTTTTTTTTCAGATTTTCCTTTTCTTTTTTCCCTGATTTTTCCTTTTCTGATTTTTCTGATTTTCTTTGTCTTCTCTTCCTGATTTTGTCTTCTTTTCCTGATTTTTAAAAAATTTATAAATAACATTATTTTTTCCTTTTCTCTCCTGGGAAGTGCTTTGGCAAAACTGAGTGAAAAAAAGCAAGCCTTTAACGCTTACAAAGTTCAGACAGAGAAGGAGGAGAAGGAAGAAGCCAGATCCAAGTACAAGGAAGCCAAGGAATCCTTCCAACGTTTCCTGGAAAACCATGAGAAGATGACATCCACCACCAGATACAAGTAAGAGACTTGGGACAGGAATCTGGGATAAAAATCCTGATGGGATGCACTGCTTGGAGTGGCATCAACTTCCATTTTTAGTTTTTTCTTTCCTTCATAAAAATTAAAAAATTAAAATATTAAAAAGTTTTTTTAAAAAATCTTCCTAAGAGGGAAAATCAAGGAGAATTGCTATAAAAGTTTGGAACAGGGATCTCCTGATGTTCTGGGGAATTGATGGATAATTTAGTCACCAAGAAATAAATATAAATATGTGTATTTTTAATTTGTTTTGCCCAGAAAAGCTGAACAAATGTTTGGGGAGATGGAAGTGTGGAATGCCATATCCGAGCGGGACCGGCTGGAGATTTATGAGGATGTTTTGTTTTTCCTGTCCAAGAAGGAGAAGGTAAATTCCCTTCAAATCTATCCAACATCTCCTCACTTGTTCCTAAATCCCTTGAAACCTGTGGCTGAGGCTTTAGGGCAGCTTTTAGGGGAGTTATTTTGGTTTATTGGGATTTATTCCTGCTGATTTTACCATGTGGTGAATTTTCAGGGGATTTTCACAATCACATCGATTTGATTTGAAATTTGAAATGATTTCCATCAATCACATGATGGATTTTATTCTAAATGAGTGAAATAATAATAATAAGATGGAAAAATTGTGTTGTTTTGTATCCAAGGCCAGAGTGGATGAGGCTTGGAGCAACCTGATCCCTGTCCAGGGCAGGAGGTTGGAATGGGATGAGCTTTAAAGACCCTTCCAACCCAAACCACTCTAAAATTCCATGATTTTCCATAAATTAAAGATTAATTTCCAATTTTCTTGAACAACACACTGGATATCTTACATTTCTATCCAAATCACCTCAAATTGAGCCCAAAAAAAAAACTTTTCCCCTCAGGAACAAGCCAAGCAACTGCGGAAGAGGAACTGGGAAGCTCTGAAGAACATCCTGGATAACATGGCCAATGTCACCTACTGCACCACCTGGTCAGAGGCCCAGCAGTACCTCATGGACAACCCCACCTTTGCTGAGGATGAGGAGCTCCAGAGTATGTCCATGGGCTCTGGAATTCTTTGGGAAAGAGGATTTTTCCTGAATTGGAAGGAATAACCTCATTTTTATTCTTTTTTTTCCGCTCTTCTCCCTGATTCCTTGCAGACATGGATAAGGAGGATGCCCTGATCTGTTTTGAGGAACATATCAGAGCTCTGGAAAAAGAGGAGGAGGAAGAGAAGCAGAAAAGTTTGCTGAGGGAAAGGAGGAGGCAGCGTAAAAACAGGGAATCTTTCCAGGTTGGTGGAATTTGGGGTTCTGTCCTGAAGATGTTGTGGAATATCATGGGATATTCCATGTGGGTTTAATTTCTGAGGGTTGTTTAAAGCCTCAGGTGTTGGGTTGTGGCATTTTCTCTGCTGTGAAAGCTGGAAAAGTTGGGAAAAATCAGAGGGAATAGGCCTGGATGGGAAGGAGATGCAGCTGGAATGTTGTAGATGGTGCAGAAAAGAAGTGATTTTTCAATCCTATTGGAACAAAAATGACATTCCAGTTCCCAAGCCAATCCCTCCCAGCTGGCAGCAAGGAGAAGCTCAAGGAATGACTGCAAATTCCCATTTCCCTTTGTTTTTCCAGCTGTTCCTGGATGAGCTGCACGAGCACGGGCAGTTACATTCCATGTCCTCCTGGATGGAATTGTACCCAGCCATCAGCTCTGACATCAGATTCACCAGCATGCTGGGCCAGCCTGGTAAGGAAGGGAAATCCCAGGAACAATTATTCCTGGTTTTTAACACCCAAAAATGCAGCTCTGGGGTTAAACCTGACCTGTGGCTTAACTAAACCCTCCCTCAGGATCAACAGCACTTGACCTCTTCAAGTTTTACGTGGAGGATTTAAAAGCTCGTTACCACGATGAGAAGAAGATAATTAAAGACATCTTAAAGGTGAGAATTACCTGACTCCTTAAATTCCACATTTCCCATCCCCGGGGAGCTGGGATTTCCTTGGAGCTGGAGGAATTCCTGATTTCCCTCATGCCAAAGGAGCTGGTTTTTTTCCAGGATAAAGGATTTGTGGTGGAAGTGAACACTTCCTTTGAGGATTTTGTCACTGTCATCAGCTCCACTAAAAGAGCCACCACGTTGGATGCAGGGAATATCAAGCTGGCTTTCAACAGTGTAAGTATTAATGAGTAAATTCATTAATAAATTCATTAATTAATAAATTTGTTAACTCATAAATTCATTAATTAATTGGATAATTAGGATGGGAAATCCCTTCTCCAAACAGGAATTAGGGTTTATTTTCTAACTACTTCCATATATAATTCTATATAATATTATTAAGTATTATTATATTATTATTATTATATTATAATATATTAATATTTTATTATATATTTTAAGTATTATTTTATTATTATAATTAATTATTATTATATTCTATATAATAATACTTCCATATAATTACTTCCATAATATTTGAGCCATATTCTGTCATTTAGATTTACTTTACTGATTTCAATTTCCAAACTAAAAATAAACCTTAATCCAAGCATTCAGCATTCCCAAATTCTGGGATAGGAATTCAGTGATGCTCTCCTTGTACCTAAGATTTCTCCTGATTTTTATTTTTCTGCAATTTTGCATCATTGGATTTTAACCAACAGCAATTCCACGCTTGGAAAAAAAACACTTTGATTAATTTTTGATAACTTAATGTAATAACTTTGATTTCTTAATTAAATACAGGGAAAGTAATTAACTTTTTTGTCATTTCCAAGTGGCTCAGACACATCTCTGAGGGTAAACTGTGGATAAATCCCAATAAAATGAATTTTTTCCATCTTTTATTCCCTCAGCTGCTGGAAAAGGCGGAGGCACGAGAGCGGGAGCGGGAGAAGGAGGAGGCCAGGAAGATGAAGAGGAAGGAATCAGCCTTCAAGAGCATGTTGAAACAAGCCACCCCTCCCATCGAGCTGGATGCTGTCTGGGAGGATGTAAGGATCACAATTCCTCAGAAAAAAAATTCCCAAATTTCCAAACATTCCCCTGGTAATCCCTAAAAAACCCCACGTTCGCCAAGCTCTTCTGGTTCTGCTGCTGGCACTTCAAAATCCCAGCAGATCCTGTGGTTTCTCCAGGAAAATTTGGAGTTGGATGGGAAAAACTTTATCATGATTGTTTTGGAATGAAAAAATCCTAAAAGAAATGGGAAAAAACCCAAAATTGACTCCTTAAAAAATCTCACAACCCCCTCAGAGTTAACTGAAATTATTTAAAAGTAGAAACTTTGTCCTGGATAAAATACCCTGGAAATCCTTCCCTTTCCAAGGGTAATCTGGAAAAATTTGGGGTTTTTTTAAGATTAAATGGATTGTGCAGGGAAAACTGTGGGATTCTCCATGTTTCCATCAGTTAGAGCTTCCCTGAACACTGGAAATTTGGGATTTCCTTGGAAATCAGGGGTTAAAAGAATTTAGCCTTGTGCCAGTTCGGGGACTTTTGCAACTGGTGAAAATAAATATATTTTATTATTATTTTTAGTATTTTTAAAAATTATTATATTTATTTTTCCATTTTTCCTATTATTTTTCTTATTTTTCTTACCTTATTTTTTATTTATTTTTCTTATTATTTGTGTTGTTTATTAATCTTTCTGTTAGTTCTTATTGGTTTTGTTTTTTTATTTTTATTTCTTCAGGGTTTTAGTTTTCTTATTTTTATTATTTCTTATTTTTATTTTTTTCTTATTATGCCTTATTATTTTTATTATGCTTTATTTTTATTATTCCTTTTAATTTTTATTATTCCTTTTAATTTTTATTATTCCTTTTTATTTTTATTATTCCTTTTTATTTTGATTATTCCTTTTTATTTTGATTATTCCTTTTTACTTTGATTATTCCTTTTTACTTTTATTATTCCTTTTTACTTTTATTATTCCTTTTTACTTTTATTATTCCTTTTTATTTTTATTATTCCTTTTTACTTTTATTATTCCTTTTTATTTTTATTATTCCTTTTAATTTTTATTATTCCTTTTTATTTTTATTATTCCTTTTTACTTTTATTATTCCTTTTTACTTTTATTATTCCTTTTTATTTTTATTATTCCTTTTAATTTTTATTATTCCTTTTAATTTTTATTATTCCTTTTTATTTTTATTATTCCTTTTAATTTTTATTATTCCTTTTTATTTTTATTCTTTTTATTTTTATTATTCCTTTTTATTTTTATTATTCCTTTTAATTTTTATTATTCCTTTTAATTTTTATTATTCCTTTTAATTTTTATTATTCATTATTATTTTTCTCTTTTTTCTCTTTTTTATTATTATTCCTTACTGGTGTTATTTTTTCTTATTGCCATTATCATTCCTATATTATTTTTTATTATTTTTTCAATTTATTCCATCCCAATATTTTAATAAATTTATAATCCTTTGAACATCATTAATAGAATTAATTTTCCTGACAGATCAGAGACAGGTTTGTGAAGGAACCAGCATTTGAAGACATCACCCTGGAATCTGAAAGGAAAAGGATATTTAAGGATTTCCTTCATGTACTTGAGGTAATTATTCCTTGATTTTTGAAATCATTGGACAGCAGACAAGAAAAATTCCTTCTCAGCTGGGTAAGAAGGATTTAATGGAATTTTTTCCATAAAGTGATAACAGGAGAGATTTTGATTTTTCAGCTCTCCCACTTGGGGCTTTTGTTCCATTCCCTGCAATTTGGAAGAATTTGAACTGAAATTTTGACTTTAATTCTTTAATTTCCAACTAGGCAGAGCAAGGGCTGGGTTTAGGCCAGGCTTAACTTGGATCCATGGGAATCCAGGTGGTTTCCTTGCTCCTGGTGCCTTTGGTGCAGCTCCAGCATGGCACCCGTGCCCATTTTTAGGTGTTCTGGCATTAAATCTGATTGTGGAGTTTTGAATCTTTCCCAGCTTTTGTGGGTGAGAAGAAAGATCCCATCAGTTTTTTGGGATGTCCTGTAGGAGCTGATGAGATGGTTCTCCCATTTAATTCTGATTTTGTGGAATTTTTAACCTCTCCCAAACTCTTCCTCATCCTGCTTTTATGGATGAGGAAGAACATCCCATCAGTTCTTTGGGATGTCCTGTAGGCAGTGATGGGATGATTCTCCCATTCAATGCTGATTTAATGGAATTTTTAACCTCTCCCAACTTTTATGGATGAGGAAGAACATCCCATCAGATTTTTGGGATGTCTTGTAAGAGCTGATGAGATGGTTCTCCCATTAAATGCTAATTACGGAGTTTTTAGCCTTTCCCAACTTTTATGGATGAGGAAGAACATCCCATCAGTTTTTTGGGATGTCCAGTAGGCAGTGATGAGATGGTTCTCCCATTAAATGCTGATTTAATGGAACTTTTAACCTTTCCCAACTTCTGTGGATAAGGAAAAACATACATGAAATTTTTGGGATGTTCTGTAGGAGCTAATGAGATGGTTCTCCCATTCAATGCTGATTTTGTGGAATTTTGAACCTTTCCCATGTTTTGTGGATGAAGAAAAACATCCCATCAGTTTTTTAGGATGTCTTGTAAGAGCTGATGAGGTGGTTCTCCTATTAAATGCTGATTTTGTGGAATTTTGAACCTCTCCCAACTTTTATGGATGAGGAATAAGATCCCATCAGATTTTTGGGATGTCCTGTAGGAGTGGTGAAATGGTTCTCCCATTAAATGCTGATTTAATGGAATTTTTAACCTTTCCCAACTTCTGTGGATAAGGAAAAACATACATGAGATTTTTAGGATGTCTTGTAGGGACTGATGAGATGGTTCTCCCATTAAATGCTGATTATGGAATTTTTCACCTCTCCCAACTTTTATGGATGAGGAAGAAGATCCCATGAGTTTTTTGGGATGCCCTGTAGGCAGTGATGAGGTGGTTGTCCCATTAAATGCTGATTTTTGTGGAATTTTTTACCTTTCCCATCTTTTATGGATGAAGAAAAACATCCCATCAGTTTTTGGGATGTCCTGTAGGAGTGGTGAAATGGTTCTCCCATTAAATGCTGATTTAATAGAACATATTACCTTTCCCACCTTTTGTGGATGAAGAAAAACATCCCATCAGTTTTTTAGGATGTCTTGTAAGAGCTGATGAGATGGTTCTCCCATTAAATGCTGATTATGGAATTTTTAACCTTTCCCAACTTTTATGGATGAGGAAGAACATCCCATGAGTTCTTTGGGATGTCCTGTAGGAGTGATGAGATGGTTGTCCCATTCAATGCTGATTTTATGGAATTTTTAACCTTTCCCAACTTCTGTGGATAAGGAAAAACATACATGAGATTTTTGGGATGTCTTGTAGGGACTGATGAGGTGGTTCTCCCATTAAATGCTCATTTTTATGGAATTTTTAACCTTTCCCAAATTTTATGGATGAAGAAAAACATCCCATCAGTTCTTTGGGATGTCCTGTAGGCAGTGATGAGATGGTTCTCCCATTCAATGCTGATTTTGTGGAATTTTTAACCTTTCCCAACTTTTATAGATGAGGAAGAACATCCCATCAGTTTTTTGGGATATCCTGTAGGCAGTGATGAGATGGTTCTCCCATTCAATGCTGATTTTGTGGAATTTTGAACCTCTCCCAACTTTTATGGATGAGGAAGAACATCCCATCAGTTTTTTGGGATGTCCTGTAGGAGTGGTGAAATGGTTCTCCCATTAAATGCTGATTTAATGGAATTTTTAACCTTTCCCAACTTCTGTGGATAAGGAAAAACATACATGAAATTTTTGGGATGTTCTGTAGGAGCTAATGAGGTGGTTCTCCCATTAAATGCTGATTTTGTGGAATTTTTTACCTTTCCCAGCTTTTGTAGATGGGGAGAAAGATCCCATCAGTTCTTTGGGATCTCCTGTAGGAACTGATGAGATCCTTCTCCCATTAAATGCTGATTTGGTGGAATTTTGAACCTCTCCCAACTTTTATGGATGAGGAAGAACATCCCATCAGTTTTTTGGGATGTCTCGTAGGTACTGATGATGTGGTTCTCCCATTCAATGCTGATTTTGTGGAATTTTTCACCTTTCCCAACTTTTATGGATGAGGAAGAACATCCCATGAGTTCTTTGGGATGTCCTGTAGGAGTGGTGAAATGCTTCTCCCATTAAATGCTGATTATGGAATTTTTCACCTCTCCCAACTTTTATGGATGAGGAAGAAGATCCCATGAGTTTTTTGGGATGCTCTGTAGGCAGTGATGAGGTGTTTCTCCCATTAAATGCTGATTTTTGTGGAATTTTTTACCTTTCCCATCTTTTGTGGATGAAGAAAAACATCCCATCAGTTTTTGGGATGTCCTGTAGGAGTGGTGAAATGGTTCTCCCATTAAATGCTGATTTAATAGAACATATTACCTTTCCCACCTTTTGTGGATGAAGAAAAACATCCCATCAGTTTTTTAGGATGTCTTGTAAGAGCTGATGAGGTGGTTCTCCCATTAAATGCTGATTTTGTGGAATTTTGAACCTCTCCCAACTTTTATGGATGAGGAAGAACATCCCATGAGTTCTTTGGGATGTCCTGTAGGAGTGGTGAAATGGTTCTCCCATTCAATGCTGATTTTGTGGAATTTTGAACCTTTCCCAACTTTTATGGATGAGGAAGAACATCCCATCAGTTTTTTGGGATGTCCTGTAGGCAGTGATGAGATGGTTCTCCCATTAAATGCTGATTATGGAATTTTTAACCTCTCCCAACTTTTATGGATGAGGAAGAACATCCCATCAGTTCTTTGGGATGTCCTGTAGGAGTGGTGAAATGGTTCTCCCATTCAATGCTGATTTTGTGGAATTTTGAACCTTTCCCATCTTTTATGGATGAAGAAAAACATCCCATCAGTTTTTTAGGATGTCTCGTAGGTACTGATGAGATGGTTCTCCCATTAAATGCTGATTTTGTGGAATTTTGAACCTTTCCCAACTTTCATGGATGAGGAATAAGATCCCATCATTTTTTTGGGATGCCCTGTAGGAGCTGATGGGGTTTTACTGCCCCATCCCTGGAATTGTCCAAGGCCAGCTTGGAGCACCCTGCTCCAGGGAAGTTCTCCTTACCCCTGGTGGAACAAGCTGGGATTTTAGGGCTTTTCCACACCCAATCCCTGCTGGAATTCCGAGCTCTCCCCTCCTTTCCTTGCCCACAGCACGAGTGTCAACACCACCACTCCAAGACCAAGAAACATTCGAAGAAATCCAAAAAACATCACCGGAAGCGCTCCCGTTCCCGCTCCGTGAGTATTCCCCAAACCCTTCCCTCTGCAATTCCCAACCAATCCCTGCTGGAATGGCTGTGATTGATTGGAATTCTCCCCCTGGGCTGCTGTGAAGGGCTCAGAGTCCGAGGATGATGACAGCCACTCCAAGAAGAAGCGGCAGCGCTCGGAGTCGCGGTCGGTGTCGGAGCGATCTTCCAGCGCCGAGTCCGGTACGGGATGGGCTGGGGTGGGCTTGGAGCCAGCTGGGCTTTTATCCTTTGGGATTTATCCCTTGGGATTTACCCTTTGGGATTTATCCCTTGGGATTTACCCTTTGGGATTTACCCTTTGGGATTTACCCTTTGGGATTTACCCTTTGGGATTTACCCTTTGGGATTTATCCCTTGGGATTTATCCTTTGGGATTGATTTATCCTTTGGGATTTATCCTTTGGGATTTATCCTTTGGGATTTACCCTTTGGGATTTATCCCTTGGGATTTATCCTTTGGGATTTATCCCTTGGGATTTATCCCTTTGGGATTTATCTCTTGGGATTTATCCTTTGGGATTTATCCTTTGGGATTTATCCCTTGGGATTTACCCTTTGGGATTTATCCCTTGGGATTTACCCTTTGGGATTTACCCTTTGGGATTTATCCCTTGGGATTTACCCTTTGGGATTTACCCTTTGGGATTTATCCCTTTGGGATTTATCTCTTGGGATTTATCCCTTGGGATTTACCCCTTTGGGATTTACCCCTTTGGGATTTACCCTTTGGGATTTACCCTTTGGGATTTACCCTTTGGGATTTACCCTTTGGGATTTATCCTTTGGGATTTACCCTTTGGGATTTATCCCTTGGGATTTACCCTTTGGGATTTACCCTTTGGGATTTACCCTTTGGGATTTACCCTTTGGGATTTATCCCTTGGGATTTATCCCTTTGGGATTTATCCTTTGGGATTTATCCCTTGGGATTTATCCTTTGGGATTTACCCTTTGAGATTTACCCTTTGAGATTTACCCTTTGGGATTTATCCCTTGGGATTTACCCTTTGGGATTTACCCTTTGGGATTTACCCTTTGGGATTTACCCTTTGGGATTTATCCTTTGGGATTTACCCTTTGGGATTTATCCCTTTGGGATTTATCCCTTGGGATTTACCCTTTGGGATTTACCCTTTGGGATTTATCCTTTGGGATTTACCCTTTGGGATTTATCCCTTTGGGATTTATCCCTTTGGGATTTACCCTTTGGGATTTATCCCTTTGGATTTATCCCTTGGGATTTATCCTTTGGGATTTACCCTTTGGGATTTACCCTTTGGGATTTATCCCTTTGGATTTATCCTTTGGGATTTACCCTTTGGGATTTATCCCTTGGGATTTATCCCTTGGGATTTATCCTTTGGGATTTACCCTTTGAGATTTACCCTTTGGGATTTATCCCTTGGGATTTACCCTTTGGGATTTACCCTTTGAGATTTACCCTTTGGGATTTACCCTTTGGGATTTACCCTTTGGGATTTATCCCTTTGGGATTTACCCTTTGGGATTTACCCTTTGGGATTTACCCTTTGGGATTTACCCTTTGGGATTTATCCCTTTGGATTTATCCCTTGGGATTTATCCTTTGGGATTTACCCTTTGGGATTTACCCTTTGGGATTTATCCTTTGGGATTTACCCTTTGGGATTTACCCTTTGGGATTTATCCCTTTGGATTTATCCTTTGGGATTTACCCTTTGGGATTTATCCCTTTGGGATTTACCCTTTGGGATTTACCCTTTGGGATTTATCCCTTGGGATTTACCCTTTGGGATTTACCCTTTGGGATTTACCCTTTGGGATTTACCCTTTGGGATTTATCCCTTGGGATTTATCCCTTTGGGATTTATCCTTTGGGATTTATCCCTTGGGATTTATCCTTTGGGATTTACCCTTTGAGATTTACCCTTTGGGATTTATCCTTTGGGATTTACCCTTTGGGATTTATCCCTTTGGGATTTATCCCTTGGGATTTACCCTTTGGGATTTACCCTTTGGGATTTATCCTTTGGGATTTACGCTTTGGGATTTATCCCTTGGGATTTATCCCTTGGGATTTATCCTTTGGGATTTATCCCTTGGGATTTATCCTTTGGGATTTACCCTTTGAGATT
Organism: Acrocephalus arundinaceus; assembly: GCA_021534815.1. Taxonomy (NCBI): domain Eukaryota; kingdom Metazoa; phylum Chordata; class Aves; order Passeriformes; family Sylviidae; genus Acrocephalus; species Acrocephalus arundinaceus. Next base: position 1,322,096 of record JAJEOU010000491.1, read on the forward strand.
TACCCTTTGGGATTTACCCTTTGGGATTTACCCTTTGGGATTTACCCTTTGGGATTTATCCCTTTGGGATTTACCCTTTGGGATTTACCCTTTGGGATTTACCCTTTGGGATTTATCCCTTTGGATTTATCCTTGGGATTTATCCTTTGGATTTACCCTTTGGATTTACCCTTTGGGATTTACCCTTTGGGATTTATCCCTTTGGGATTTATCCTTTGGGATTTACCCTTTGGGATTTACCCTTTGGGATTTACCCTTTGGGATTTATCCCTTTGGATTTATCCCTTGGGATTTATCCTTTGGGATTTACCCTTTGGGATTTACCCTTTGGGATTTACCCTTTGGGATTTACCCTTTGGGATTTATCCCTTTGGATTTATCCTTTGGGATTTACCCTTTGGGATTTATCCCTTGGGATTTATCCCTTGGGATTTATCCTTTGGGATTTATCCCTTTGGGATTTATCCCTTTGGGATTTATCCCTTGGGATTTATCCTTTGGGATTTACGCTTTGGGATTTATCCCTTGGGATTTATCCCTTGGGATTTATCCCTTGGGATTTATCCTTTGGGATTTATCCTTTGGGATTTATCCCTTGGGATTTATCCCTTTGGGATTTACCCTTTGGGATTTATCCCTTTGGGATTTACCCTTTGGGATTTATCCCTTGGGATTTACCCTTTGGGATTTACCCTTTGGGATTTACCCTTTGGGATTTACCCTTGGGATTTACCCCTTGGGATTTATCCCTTTGGGATTTACCCTTTGGGATTTACCCTTTGGGATTTATCCTTTGGGATTTACCCTTTGGGATTTATCCCTTGGGATTTATCCCTTTGGGATTTATCCCTTGGGATTTATCCTTTGGGATTTATCCCTTGGGATTTACCCTTTGGGATTTATCCTTTGGGATTTACCCTTTGGGATTTACCCTTTGGGATTTACCCTTTGGGATTTACCCTTTGGGATTTACCCTTTGGGATTTATCCCTTGGGATTTATCCTTTGGGATTTACCCCTTGGGATTTACCCTTTGGGATTTACCCTTTGGGATTTACCCTTTGGGATTTACCCTTTGGGATTTACCCTTTGGGATTTACCCTTTGGGTTTACCCTTTGGGATTTATCCCTTGGGATTTGTCCCTCATTCCTGGGTGTTTTGTCTCTCCCTGTGGCTGCAGAGAGGAGTTACAAGAAGTCCAAAAAACACAAGAAGAAGAGCAAGAAGAGGAGGCACAAGTCTGTGAGTGAAGCTCAGTTTTGGGTTGGGTTAGGGACAACCTGGCACCTGCTGTCAGTGATCCAAGCTGGATTTTCCTAGGGAAAAATTGGGATCAAGCTGGAGGAGGATATTGCCAAAATAACAATTTCCTGTTCTGTATTCCTAATATTGAACCACTTTGAGCTTTGAATTTGGAGGGTTTAACTCCATGTGAAGGACTCCATGAGTAACCTGGGATTTATCCTGGCAAATCCAGGTGTTCTCCTTCATTTTGGGGAGCTGGGAAGGGTCCCAGCCATTCCTTGTGCCTGCCTGAGCATCAGGGTTGTGTTGGAAGCTCAGAGTTGTGCAAAAGCAGCAAAAGGACCTAAAAAGCAGAAAGAAAGAGCTTCACCTCTTCCCTGGGACAGGTTTCCTAGGAAAACTCTGGCTGCTCCATCCCTGGAAGTGCCCAAGACCAGGGTGGACAACCTGGGATAGTGGGAAGTGTCCCTGCCCATGGCTGGGGTGGGGTGGGATGAGATTTAAGGTCCTTTCCAACTGAAATAATTCCATGATTCTACAACTCTGTAAATGGAAGTTGGACTTTGAAATATTCAACATTAATATCCTCTATTCCTGATTTTTTTTTCCCCACAGGATTCACCAGAATCCGATGTGGAACGAGAGAAGGACAAGAAAGACAGAGAGAGGGACAGTGAGAAGGAAAGAGCCCGACAGAGATCCGAGTCCAAGCATAAATCTCCCACTAAAAAACGGCCTGGAAAAGATTCCGTAAGCTCTGCTTCCTTTTTTCCTCTGGCAGCAGGATCTGGGAAAGGTCACAGCTTGCATTTGATGATCCTGGATGTCTTGGCCATTCCCAAATTTGGATTTTGGGGTTTCTGAGCTCTGGCTCCCAGTGTGGAACCTCCCTGCAAAATCCCATCCTGACCAGTCCCTTCTCTCCACAGGGAAACTGGGATACCTCTGGCAGCGAGCTCAGCGAGGGGGAGCTGGAAAAACAGAGGAGGACTCTTTTGGAGCAGCTGGATGAAGATCAGTGAGAAGATCCTTGATACCAAAAATGTTTACAGGTGGCAAAATAAAACCAAGCCTTGTGTGGGCGAGGCCCTGGGGCCCGTGGCTGGTGGCCCGTGGCCACAACAACGGTGGCTTTTAGTTTTTTACCACTTCAATCCAGTCAAAAGTAGAAAAAATCCATGGAATTCTGAGGGCAAAGCTGTGCCTGGCCTGGAGCTGCGGGGTGGGATGGGAGGCTGGGATCCCCTGGAGGGGACAGAGGTGGCAGCAGTGTCCCCAAGCACTTTCCCAGTGTCCTTCCCAAGGCAGGGAACAAACCTGGGCTGCCTGGGCAGAGCCCAGTCCAGCTTCAGCAAAACAATTCCTAATTTAATTCCTTGTGCTTTCATTCATTGATGAATTTGGTCGGGTGGGATTTTTTGGGAAGGCAGCAGGAGCAAAGAATCCGTGTCCTGATGTGTTCTGCAAACCCCTGGGGTTTGGGGTTGTTTGGCACTGGAGCTTTTTTGTCCAAGTCTGATCCATGTTCAAGTCCCAGCTCCCCTCAATCCCAAATCCCTGGGAATGTGGTGGATGGGAATTCTGCTGTGCCAGCAGAGGGAGCATTTGGGACACAACCACCTCAGCTTCCCAAAATCCCAACCCAGCCCTGTTCCTCCAGCGTTTCTCTTCCCCTCCCGGAATTTTAGGAATAAAAATCCAATGTTAAACGCAATTCCATGTGTTGCCTTAAGAACCTGCTGCAGAATGTACCTGCACAGCCCCGAGGAGGGAGGAGGAAGCAGCTCCAGCCCTGTTTTCCAACCCCTGCACGTTCAGGAAGGTGCCCCCAGCCCTGCTCGGTGAGAAAATTGGGAAGCCGCTGTCCTTGGAATATTTTTGTACATTTTTATCGATGATTAAACCTTGTCTTTTAGCATGTACTGGTATTTATTTCTCCTGAAATACTCTGTACAGCTCCGAGCCACAGAATCACTCACAGATCTGTTCAAATTCCTGCTCAGGAATTTTTTTTCCTGAATTTTGACCACTTTTACCAGTGCATAAACCCCCAGAGGATCCATTTATCCAGGGAATTTCCTACTGGGGTGGTCACAAGGCTCAGAACCCTTAAGGACACCCCGAGATTGGAATGAGTTCTTTGAAATATAAAATGCAGGAGGTTGTAACCATTTTTTTCTGGGATGCTTTGGAATTTTCCTTGGGATGTTTTGGGATTTTCTGGGATGGTTTGGGCTGGGAAAGCACATCCCAATCCTCTTTCCCCCTGAAGGGTCGTTGCTCATCTCTGTGGGGGGAAAACCACCTGGATTTGGGCTTGTTGGGGGTGTTTGGTGTGGAAATCCAGGTTGGAAGCATTGCAGGGTATTCCAGGATTTATTATTCCTGCAGATTCCAGGTTTTTCCCTGCTAGGGAAATTTAGGAATATCACTCCTAAAGGTTTGCCTTTATTTTTCCATTAAAAACAAAAAACTGGGAATACCAATTATTCCAATGGTGGGGTTTTCTTAACATCTTAATTTGCTGGAAGAAACTCAGCTTAAAGCTGAGCCTGCTTTTAAACCAAGCAAGGCAGGATTGAGTTTTCCAGGGAATTGAGTTCAGGCTTATTTTTCCAGCTTTTATTTTTTGGTGTTTTCCTCCTCTTTCCCAGCTCCATTATTTTCCTGTGGCAGTCCCAGCACAGCCTCTGCATTCCCACCTGGAAACTGAAAGGAATTTTAGCCAAATCGATTTTTAAAAATGGATTATTGGATTATTTGGGATGATTTTTTGCCCTGTCCATCAATGCTGAAACCTTGGCTGTGCTGGTTAATCCTGGCCCCCCTCAGAATAATTTTATTAAACCCTTTAAAAATTAAATTTGGTACTAAAATTTTGTTTAGGCCTTAAATATTTGGATTGTTTTGAGTGCATTTCTGGCAAATATTAATCCCCATTTATTTCTCTCCTGGAGCTGGTCCAGGTGTCTCCCAGGAACATCCACACCCCAAATTTCTTCCCTCAGCCTCTTCCAGAATAACAAAGAATAAATTGATGCTGCAAATTCTTTCAGCCTTCATCCACACCAGCTCCAGGTGTTCACCTATCAAACACCAGCAGGTCTGGGGAGCAGAACAGGTAAAAGTGACCCAAAAAACCCCTCTGGATTTCAGTGTAGTAGTGTAAATAGTTTTATTTGATTTTATGGCAGGAACAGACCAGGAAAGGAACGTGAACTGCTTTAGAAAACATTTCTAATCTTGCTAAAGAAGCAGATCTATGACTAGAAATAATATTAAAGAGAACATGCCAGCTTGGCTTTCATTTTGGGCTTTTATTACAAAAATACCTTTGAGCTGAACAAAATGAGATTTAGTGCGTAGACCCCAACAAGTGCTGAAATCTGAAATTCAAATTATCCAATTTTCTTTGATCCAAACACTCATTCCAACAGTGGCATGTTCTCTTTAGCAGGTCAAGTACACAGTGCTGTAAATGCAAAACTTGGCAGTTTTTCAAGGAAAAATTCCTGGAAATTGGTCAATGTGGTAACTCTGAGTCCCAAACTGTCCTTTTAGTTAAATATAAAAACAAAAACTATAAGTTAAAATAACATTCAGATTGTATAGCACAGGCTTGATGCATTTATTTCCTTTTAAACAATATTTACAATATTACCCAGAGGCTAAAGTGGGGAGGGGGGAAAGTGTAAAAACCATAAAAAACTGCACCAATTTTGTAGCAAAATATCTGTACATTTAAAAACAGATTATCATATAACTACACATTATCCAAGGAAAAAAACAAAAAACAAAAACCAGGGACCTTCACCAGTGGTTCACAGGAGCACAATGGAAAAGGGCAAAGAAATTCAGTGGTTAAATACTATACAAGAAATTTTACAATGAACAGATGGATGAGCCCAGGCAGGGAAGCTGGAAGCAAAATGGGATTTGGGAAGGATAAATTTCTCCTCAGTCCAGCTCTTCCCAGCTCCTGGATGCCACGGGCACGGAGTGGGATCCATCCCACTGCTCCAGGGCACAGGGAGAGGCAGCACGGTCCTAAATCAGCCTCCTGTCCCTTTTTAGGCTTGGAAAATGCCACGGACAACCTAAAACCTACCGGGAATTTTTTAGGCTGGGCTTCCCTTCCCAAAGAGCCTCAGCAGGGAATCCGAGCGGGAACGTCTCGGAGCAGGAGCGGGGTTGGGATCCCCCTTGCCAGGAACTGGACTGCAGTGGTCCTCAGAGCCTAATACTGATTACTGGGTGTTAATTGCTTAGTGCTAATTAATAAATACGCTGTTATCCCAACGCTGCCTTCCTCGGCCCCCCGGCCAAAGCCCTGGAACATCCCAAAGCCCCACATTGGGGTGGAGGGACCTCCTGTTCCATTCCTATCCCTGGGATGCGGCCCCATATTCCATTTGGCTGGGAAAAGGGCTGGGCTGTTCCTTGGGGTTATTTTAATTCCGTGTCCGGAAAGCCCTTAAATGTCTTTGTTTGTCGTTTTAATTAAAAAAGAGCCGTTAAGTGCAGCTGGAGGCCGGCCCAGCATTAAAAGCCAAGCACATCCCAGTATTCCCAGTACTCCCAGTATGTTTCCAACCAGTCAGGCCCACAGGAGCCCTCGCTCTCTCAACCACCCCACCCCAACCCAACCCCCTATGTTACATTTTGGTTACAAATCCCGCAGAGCCTCGGCGTCCGGAGAAACCCAACCAACCGCGGCGCCACGGCCAGGATCGGCGGGAGCAGAACTTCCATTTCAGGCACTTGGCGTGTGGGGAGCGCGGCGCCGGGCCGGGCCCCTCCGAAGGTCCCGTTTTTTCCCCGGGAAAAGGCGGGATGTGGAGCGCGGGGCCGGCTCACATGGCCAGCTCGGCGCCGTTGGAGCGCAGCCCGTGCTCGTCGAAGCGGCGGCGCACGCTCCTCCTCAGCGCGTCGGCCCGGCGGTACGGCTGGTTCCGGAGATCTGCGGGGAGCCGGCAGTCAGCAGCGCCCACGCGGGCACACGGACACGCGGCGGGACAGACGGACAGACAGACAGACAGGGGAGAGGCCCGCTGGAAGCCAATCAAAGCAGCTTTGGAGCACGGGAGCAGGGATGGGCCCCAGCGCAGGGAAGGACGGATGTGCCCGGACTACGCGCCCCAGCGGCCGGGTAATACTGGTGGGATCGGGGTGCCGGTGGGACCTCGGAGTGGTGATGTGGGAATGTCACCTCACGGCTGCCACATCCACCCCAATCTGGTGGTTTGAGGTGTTCCCTGCGTGTTCCCACACTCCCTCAAACGCCGGAGCTGGAGGATGTTCCTCATGGCAGGTTCAGCCACAGCAGGATGGATTTAGGATCCTTACATCCCGTTTAGGATGGATTTATGGGATCACTGGGGTTGGCAAGGACTTCCAAGATCTTAAAGAGGTGCCCTGGGAAATGCAGCTGGCACCGAGTTGGGATTCTCCAGCTGCTCTCCATGGCTGGAGTGCTGCTGCATCAGCCAAAGGAGCTCGGGAGGGAACACTGAGCATGGGCTGGGATGGATGGATGGATGGAAGAGGGAGAAGCTGATGGATGTGATGGTGGAAGCCCATCGGAGGTGTCACATGTGCTGTCACCTGTGCACCTCCAACAGAACAAGCACTGAAGACAATTCCAGTTCAAATCTTGGTCTCCTGGCCAACAAATTTGTGCTGGACTGGGCAAATCCCTCAGATTTCCTGGATAACTCATGTTGGGTGTTACACAGAACTCCCAAACTTCTCAGCTCTCCCCTCTCCACACCTGGAGCTGGAGATTGTCCACCTCATGCAGAACCCAACTGTGGGGCTGCCACACCTGGGGACAAAACGATTTTGGGCTGGACTTGAAGAGAAATGGCCAAAGCAGAGTGTGATGGTGGTCACCAACCAACAGCACCTGGGGACAAGATTATTTTGGGCTGGACTTGAAGAGAAATGGCCAAAGCAGAGTGTGATGGTGGTCACCAACCAACAGCACCTGGGGACAAGATTATTTTGGGCTGGACTTGAAGAGAAATGGCCAAAGCAGAGTGTGATGGTGGTCACCAACCAACAGCACCTGGGGACAAGATTATTTTGGGCTCAACTTGAATTCAAACAGCCAAAATGGAGCGTGAAGATGGTCACCAACCAAGAGCACTTGGGGACAAGACTGTTTTGGGCTCAACTTGAGGACAAGTGGCCAAAACAGTGTGATCCAACATCCTGTGGATCCCTGCACCTCCAGAGGTGAAAATCAAGGATCTGGGTCTCAACTGGCCTCGAGGGTCTCACCAGTATTAGCTCAGCCACATCTACCACCAGCTGCCTGGCACAGAGAGAGAGGAGGAAGCCAAGTAAAAAGTGATGCTTGCCAGCTCTGGGAATCCTCCACCACGGCTGTGCTAGAAGAAATCCTTACCCTCGAGTGAACATTGGGAAATTTAGTGATATTATTCTTCTTTAGGGCTAAACAGACAAAAAAGAAAACAAAAAACAACAAACAAAAGAAAAAGAACACAAAAAAACGATGGTTAAGTAAAAAAATGGGATGGAGAATGAAGAGCAAGTCAGTGTTCAAACCTCCCGGGCAGAACCCACGGAGCGGAGCAGGAGGGGTCAGCCAGGGCAGCAGGGACAGGAGGCCGCTCCCTACCCCGGTTCCAAGCTGCTTTGAAGGTTGGCTCCAGCAAGAGAAGACAGAGGGAGAACCCAGAAGAGCAAAGAACCGTGGAGTGGGTTAGTCCGTGGGTTTATTGGCAGCACTGATGGAATTACACAGGAATGGAGGAAGGGGCACTGCTGGCTGCTTAAGCTGAGCCCTGAACGAGGGCAGCAGTGCCAGGGCCGTGCTGGGTTAGGGACACCGCGGTGGCCATGGCTCAGTTCCATGTCAGCTTTGCTCAGCACCATCCTGGTGCTTCTGCCCCGTGTTCCTGTGATCCCCAGCCCTGCTCCCTGCACTGGGCACAGAGTGAGAATTCCTGATTCCATGAACTGAAGCTGCCATGGAACTGACATGGATTGGAAGAGTTAAATATGAACGTGACAGAACAAGGAGAGATTTCACGGCGCCGTTCCGCCCCATGCAGCTGAACATGCAGGTGCTGGTTAGGAATCCTAAACCACCCCCTGGGTGTTATTCCCCAGCCAGAAGCCACCCCCAAGGTCCATGCAGGCCGGAATTCCACTCTGAGGTGCCACATGCACGGCACCCTGAGGTGACAGATGAGCTGAGTGAGCTGTCACTGCAGGAGGCTCAGCCCAGTGACTGCCACCTCGCTGCTCTAGGGGACACAGGGACAGCCCCATGGGATGGAGAGGACATGCAACAGAGGGGACACCACTACATCAGGAGGACGCTGGACACCACTACACACTCAACAGTCACAGATTCCTGGCTGAGATCCACACAAACAAAGTGGCAAAAAGTCTACAGCGACCTTCCTGGTTTCTAAGAGCGTCAGGTGTGAAAGAGGGAGAGTTTAGTAATGGAATTCCTCAGGGACAACGGGGTCGCAGAAGAACCGAGAGCCGCGCTTGGCGCTTCGGGCGGTGAAGGGCACCGTCTTCAGCACTGCATGGGAACAACAACAGCCACACACACAAAGGGTCAGCACTGCCCAGCCAGGCACAGCTCGGTGCTCTCACAGGGACACGGGGACCTGGGACACGCTCCAGCCTCTCCTCACTGGCCTCTGGACAAGGTGGTGGTGAGGCTTCAGGAGGTATTTCAGACACTCGTGGAATCCCAGCCTGGTTTGGGATGGGAGGGATCTAAACTCATCCCAATCCATCCCTGTGCCATGGGTAAGGACACCTTCCACTGTCCCAGGGTGCTCCAAGCCCTGTCCAACCTGGCCTGGGACACTGCCAGGGATCCAGGGACAGCCACAGCTGTGCCAGGGCCTGGCCACCCTCCCAGCCAGGAATTCCTTCCCAATCCCTGATCCTTCCTTCATCCTAACGCCATTCCCCCTGGCCTCTAATAAAATTATTCCCTTGAAGAACTTCCTTTAAGGCCTGCTACAGGTTTGTGGGAACGCCTTGGTGTTTGGGGTGATTTGGGCTGGAAGGGACCTTAAATCCCACCCAGTGCCACCCCTGCCATGGACAGGGACACCTCCCATATCCCAGGCTGCTCCAAGCCCTGTCCAACCTGGCCTGGAGCAATCCCAGGGATGAGGAGGTGCAGGATTTACTGTGACATCCCCAGGGATGAGGAGGGAGGTGCAGGATTTACTGGGACATCCCCTGGGATGAGGAGGGAGGTGCAGGATTTACTGGGACATCCCCTGGAATGAGGAGGTGCAGGATTTACTGGGACATCCCCAGGAATGGGGAGGGAGGTGCAGGATTTACTGGGACATCCCCAGGGATGGGGAAGGAGGTGCAGGATTTACTGGGACATCCCCAGGGATGGGGAGGTGCAGGATTTACTGGGACATCCCCTGGGATGAGGAGGGAGGTGCAGGATTTACTGGGACATCCCCAGGGATGAGGAGGGAGGTGCAGGATTTACTGGGACATCCCCAGGGATGGGGAGGTGCAGGATTTACTGGGACATCCCCTGGGATGAGGAGGGAGGTGCAGGATTTACTGGGACATCCCCAGGGATGAGGAGGGAGGTGCAGGATTTACTGGGACATCCCCAGGGATGAGGAGGGAGGTGCAGGATTTACTGGGACATCCCCTGGGATGGGGAGGTGCAGGATTTACTGGGACATCCCCAGGAATGAGGAGGTGCAGGATTTACTGCGACATCCCCTGGGATGAGGAGGGAGGTGCAGGATTTACTGGGACATCTCCAGGAATGAGGAGGTGCAGGATTTACTGGGACATCCCCAGGAATGAGGAGGTGCAGGATTTACTGCGACATCCCCTGGGATGAGGAGGGAGGTGCAGGATTTACTGGGAGATCCCCTGGGATGGGGAGGTGACCTTGGTCCTACCTGACCTTCCATGCCTGACCTTTCCTCCTCCATGGGCAACTCCAGGCACAGGGAATGTTTAATTGGAGCCTGGCACCCTCTCCCCTGGATGGTTTTTCCACAGGGGTGGCGTCTGCCACACAATCTGTTCCTCCCACAGGGCAGGAGAAGCATTTTTCCAATTAAACAAAGTCCCAGCAGTCCGCAGGAGTTGTGGAAGCAGTGCCAGGTTGGATATTATTGCCACCCTGCCCTTTAAATGAGGAATTGTTATCTCAGGGCCATTAATCAAGGTTAAAAGGAGCTGGGAAAGCTTCACACACTTCACCCAGGTGGGCAAAAATTCCCTGGCTCTCCTCAGTGAGGGCTCTAACAGCTCTCCTGCCCTTCTGCAGGAAAAACTCCTGTGGAAAACTTCCAGGGGCAGTTGGCAAAGACGTTTTTGTTTGGGTTCTGTGCAAGGAAATGGAGGATGTGAAGCTCCTGAGGTGTTCAATCATTTCCCTTCCACACCACAGGTGAAAAACATGTGGGGAACTTCCAGTCCTGCAATCCCAGAAGCTGGAAGTGTTAAAAAGGATTTAATTCCTGGGAAAGAGGCACTTGAGGTGGCTCTGTTCATCTGCAAATATTTGCAGCCGAGTCCTGGCTGTGCCTGGCTGCACCAGGGGCTGTGTCCCTTCCCTGTGGGATCAGCAGGAAAACCTGGAGCAGTCTGGGGTCACTGGGTGTGGACTGAAGGATTTCTGGGATCAATCTTAATGAAAACAGAGCCTCCTCATCCTGACACTAATCCCATTTGTGGGCAGAAAAAAGGGACCTGGGGCAGCTGCTGGGATCAGGCACCCCCTGCCTGCCCTAAAACCCTGGGAATGTCCCCACAAGCTGGAGGAGAAGGAGCAGAACCTTCTGGACTTGCTCCACACCACACAAGCAACGCCCTGAGGAGGGGACAAAGCCCTGGAGCAGCGACCAGGCAGATGGGATCCCCCTGCTGTTCCTGAGGCTGGAATTCCCAGCTGGCTGGGAGATTCCCCTGTTGTTGCTGGGGCTGGAATTCCCAGCTGGGTGGGAGATTCCCGTTGTTCCTGAGGCTGGAATTCCCAGCCACCTGGGTGGGAGATTCCCCTGTTGTTCCTGGGGCTGGAATTCCCAGCTGGCTGGGAGATTCCCCTGCTGTTGCTGGGGCTGGAATTCCCAGCCAGCTGGGAGATTCCCGTTGTTGCTGGGGCTGGAATTCCCAGCCGGGTGGGAGATTCCCGTTGTTCCTGAGGCTGGAATTCCCAGCTGGCTGGGAGATTCCTGTTGTTGCTGGGGTTGGAATTCCCAGCTGGCTGGGAGATTCCCATTGTTCCTGAGGCTGGAATTCCCAGCTGGGTGGGAGATTCCCGTTGTTCCTGAGGCTGGAATTCCCAGCCAGCTGGGAGATTCCTGTTGTTGCTGGGGCTGGAATTCCCAGCTGGGTGGGAGATTCCCGTTGTTGCTGGGGCTGGAATTCCCAGCTGGCTGGGAGATTCCTGTTGTTCCTGAGGCTGGAATTCCCAGCCAGCTGGGAGATTCCCGTTGTTCCTGAGGCTGGAATTCCCAGCTGGGTGGGAGATTCCCGTTGTTGCTGGGGCTGGAATTCCCAGCTGGGTGGGAGATTCCTGTTGTTCCTGAGGCTGGAATTCCCAGCTGGCTGGGAGATTCCCATTGTTCCTGAGGCTGGAATTCCCAGCTGGCTGGGAGATTCCTGTTGTTTCTGGGGCTGGAATTCCCAGCTGGGTGGGAGATTCCCCTGTTGTTTCTGGGGCTGGAATTCCCACCTGGCTGGGAGATTCCCATTGTTCCTGAGGCTGGAATTCCCAGCTGGCTGGGAGATTCCTGTTGTTCCTGAGGCTGGAATTCCCAGCTGGCTGGGAGATTCCCGTTGTTCCTGAGGCTGGAATTCCCAGCTGGGTGGGAGATTCCCGTTGTTGCTGGGGCTGGAATTCCCAGCTGGGTGGGAGATTCCTGTTGTTCCTGAGGCTGGAATTCCCAGCTGGCTGGGAGATTCCCATTGTTCCTGAGGCTGGAATTCCCAGCTGGCTGGGAGATTCCCATTGTTCCTGAGGCTGGAATTCCCAGCTGGGTGGGAGATTCCCATTGTTCCTGAGGCTGGAATTCCCAGCTGGCTGGGAGATTCCCATTGTTCCTGAGGCTGGAATTCCCAGCTGGCTGGGAGATTCCCATTGTTCCTGAGGCTGGAATTCCCAGCTGGGTGGGAGATTCCCCTGTTGTTTCTGGGGCTGGAATTCCCACCTGGCTGGGAGATTCCCATTGTTCCTGGGGCTGGAATTCCCAGCCAGCTGGGAGATTCCCGTTGTTTCTGGGGCTGGAATTCCCACCTGGCTGGGAGATTCCGGTTGTTCCTGAGGCTGGAATTCCCAGCTGGCTGGGAGATTCCCGTTGTTGCTGGGGCTGGAATTCCCAGCTGGGTGGGAGATTCCCATTGTTCCTGAGGCTGGAATTCCCAGCCAGCTGGGAGATTCCCATTGTTCCTGAGGCTGGAATTCCCAGCTGGGTGGGAGATTCCCATTGTTCCTGAGGCTGGAATTCCCAGCTGGGTGGGAGATTCCCATTGTTCCTGAGGCTGGAATTCCCAGCCAGCTGGGTGGGAGATTCCCCTGCTGTTGCTGAGGCTGGAATTCCCAGCTGGGTGGGAGATTCCCGTTGTTGCTGAGGCTGGAATTCCCAGCTGGCTGGGAGATTCCCGTTGTTCCTGAGGCTGGAATTCCCAGCCAGCTGGGAGATTCCCGTTGTTCCTGAGGCTGGAATTCCCAGCTGGGTGGGAGATTCCCGTTGTTCCTGAGGCTGGAATTCCCAGCTGGCTGGGAGATTCCCGTTGTTCCTGAGGCTGGAATTCCCAGCCAGCTGGGAGATTCCTGTTGTTCCTGAGGCTGGAATTCCCAGCTGGGTGGGAAGAGGGGGTACCTGTGATGATGTCCTCGATGGCGCCGTCCTTGCCCTCGTACACGTGCCGGTTGTCCTTGACCTGGCGGCGCCGCAGCTCCGCGATCAGCTCCTGCTGCTGCCGCTTGCTCTTGTGGGACGGGGACTGGGGACACGCACAGGGATGGTCAGGGATGGCTTTCCTGAACCTCACAGCCCCAGGCACCCCAATTCCCACAGGAGCTGCCATTCCCAGCCCCTTCCCGTGTGCTGCTTGCTCCCACTCCATGGAGAAGTCAGGGAGGGATAAAGTTCAGCTTGTGGAAATGTGGACAAGACAATTTTCCACCCATTTAATTCTTAATTCTGCAGACTCCCAGAGCTGCAGAACAAACATTGGAGCTTTTCCAGCCTATCCCAGTTCCATCCATAAAAACTTCCAGACTCTTTCCAGGCACCCCAATTCCCACAGGAGCTGCCATTCCCAGCCCCTTCCCGTGTGCTGCTTGCTCCCACTCCATGGAGAAGTCAGGGAGGGATAAAGTTCAGCTCGTGGAAATGTGGACAAGACAACTTTCCACCCATTTAATTCTTAATTCTGCAGACTCCCAGAGCAGCAGAACAAACATTGGAGCTTTTCCAGCCTATCCCAGTTCTCTCCATAAAAACTTCCAGACTCTTTCCAGGCACCCCAATTCCCACAGGAGCTGCCATTCCCAGCCCATTCCCGTGTGCTGCTTGCTCCCACTTCATGGAGAAGTCAGGGAGGGATAAAGTTCAGCTCGAGGAAATGTCCACATGGACAAGACAATTTTCCACCCATTTAATTCTCCTTAATTCTGCAGACTCCCAGAGCTGCAGAACACACACTGGAGCTTTTCCAGCCCATCCCAGTTCCCTCCATAAAAACTTCCAGACTCTTTCCAGGCAATTACAATTCCTCACTCGGATCTGAGGTTTCTGAAATCAGGAACATGATCCCACTGGGAGCTGTGTTTGTCCCGTACCTTTTGGTCCTGTTGTTCCATCAACGCCTCTTGCTCCATGAGTTTTTCCATTAAGGCCTGCTCCTGCTTTTTCCTCAACTCGTTTTCCTCCTCTGCTTGCTGTTTGTGAGAAAATCCAGGGGTTAGAGATTCCAGGGGAGCCGGGGAGGGATGGGAACCACCAGAAAGCCACCGTGGGGCTTTCTGAGGAAGGGAGAGAGGGACGAGGAGAAAGAGGAGAAGGAGGAGAAGGAGAAGAAGAAGGAGAAGGAGGAGAAGAAGAAGGAGAAGGAGGAGGAGGAGGAAAAGGAGAAGAAGGAGAAGAAGGAGGAGAAGGAGGAGAAGAAGGAGAAGGTGGAGAAGAAGAAGAAGGAGGAAAAGGAGGAGAAGGAGGAGAAGGAGGAGAAGGAGGAAAAGAAGGAAAAGGAAAGGAGGAGAAGGAGAAGGAAGGAGAAGGAAGAATAAAGGAAGAAAGAAGAAAGGAGCAGGAGAAGGAGGAGAAGAAGGAAAAGGAGGAAAAGGAAAGGAGGAAAAGGAGCAGGAGAAAGGAGGAGGAGGAAAAGAAAAGGAGGAGAAAGAGAAGAGTATAGGAGGAGAAGTGGGGAAAGGACAAAGAGGATGAGGAGGAGAAGAAAGAGAAGAGGAGGAGGAGGAAGAAGAGAAGAAAGAGGAGGAGGACAAGGACAAGGAAGCTCTGGTTTACCTTGTAGGCCTTCACAAAGCGCACAAACACCGGGAAGAACACCGAGGGTGGCGTTGTCTTGGGATTCTCCCCGAAATACTTCACAGCATCATCAAAGGCATCCTGCAAGAGGCCCAACTTCAGCACCCTGCACCCCTCCCAGGCATCCTCCCCATCCCCAGCATCCCACGGAGACCCAGCCCATCCCTGGGGGCTCACAGGGGTACCTGGGCTATTTTGGCATCGTCCTGGAGCTTCTTGAGCTTGCCCTCGTTGCTCTGGATGAAGTCCTTGAGCATGGTGTTGTGGTCGTGCATGGTGTACTCGCGTTTGGTCAGCTCCAGGCCCCGCTGCAGCTCCTTCACATCCAGCAGGACGTTCTCCAGGGACACTGGGGAGGGACAGGGAATGCTGGGTGTGCCCACAGGGAATGCCCGCAGGGAATGATGCCCACAGGGAATGCCCACAGGGAATGCCAGTGCTGGGAATGCCCGTAGGGAATGCTGGGCGTGTCCACAGGGAATGCCCACAGGGAATGCTGGGTGTGCCCACAGGGAATGCCCACAGGGAATGCTGGGTGCGTCCACAGGGAATGCCCACAGGGAAAAATGCCCACAGGGAATGCTGGGTGTGCTGGGAATGCCCGCAGGGAATGCCCACAGGGAATGCCCACAGGGAAAAATGCCCCACAGGGAATGCTGGGTGTGCTGGGAATGCCCGCAGGGAATGCCCACAGGGAATGCCCACAGGGAATGCCCACAGGGAAAAATGCCCACAGGGAATGCTGGGTGTGCTGGGAATGCCCGCAGGGAATGCCCACAGGGAATGCCCACAGGAAATGCCCACAGGAAATGCCCACAGGGAATGCCCACAGGGAATGCTGGGCATGCCCACAGGGAATGCTGGGGCATGCAGGGAATGATGCCCACAGGGAATGCCCACAGGGAATGCCCACAGGGAATGTCCACAGGGAATGCTCGGTGTGCCCACAGGGAATGCTGGGTGTGCCCACAGGGAATGCCCACAGGGAATGCTGGGCATGCAGGGAATGCCCACAGGGAATGCTGGGTGTGCTGGGAATGCCCACAGGGAATGCTGGGTATGCCCACAGGGAATGCCCACAGGGAATGCTGGGTGCGCCCACAGGGAATGATGCCCACAGGGAATGCTGGCCGTGCCCACAGGGAATGCCCACAGGGAATGCCAGTGCTGGGAATGCCCACGCTGGGAGGGCAGGGCAGGGCTGTACCTGCTGCTGCCTTCTCCACGTAGTGCAGCTCGTTGTAGAACAGGGCCACGTGCTGGTACTTCTCCCTCACCACGTTGGAGATGTAGTGCAGCAGCGTCTGCTTGCGGTCCGTCGACTTCGTCTCCAGCAGCTGGGGAGGGCAGGGCAGAGCTGTGGGGAGGCTCCAAGCAAAGGGACTCCCAACGTGTTTTCCATGCTGGGAAGCACCCACGGAGTCCCCCAGCAGCCACTTGGGTCACCACAACCTCCCTGAAGGGCCACAGGGTTGGGATGGAGAGGCTGGAAAACTGGGAAGGATCTGGGGGTGATGAACATGAGCCCAGGGGTGCCCAGGTGTGACACAGCCCCAGGGCAGGGCCCGTCCTGTGCTGGCACTGCTGGGGCACCTCCAGGGCTGGGGACAGCTCTGGGACACGGGGGACACTGAGGGGCTGGAGCGTGGCCAGGGAAGGGAAGAGAGCTGGGAAGGGGCTGGAGAATTCCTGAGGGAGCTGGGAAGGGGCTGGAGAATTCCTGAGGGAGCTGGGAAGGGGCTGGAGAATTCCTGAGGGAGCTGGGAAGGGGCTGGAGAATTCCTGAGGGAGCTGGGAAGGGGCTGGAGAATTCCTGAGGGAGCTGGGAAGGGGCTGCAGAATTCCTGAGGGAGCTGGGAAGGGGCTGGAGAATTCCTGAGGGAGCTGGGAAGGGGCTGCAGAATTCCTGAGGGAGCTGGGAAGGGGCTGCAGAATTCCTGAGGGAGCTCAAGGAAAGGGCTGGAGAATTCCTGAGGGAGCTGGGAAGGGGCTCAGCCTGGAGAAAAGGAGGATCCCGAGGGATCTTTTCCCTCTCTGCAATTCCCTGCCAGGAGGGCACAGCCGGGGGGATTTGGGCTCTGCTCCCAGGGCACAGGGACAGGAGGAGAGGGAACGGCCTCAGGCTGGGCCAGGGGAGCTCAGGCTGGATTTTGGGACAATTCCATCAGGAAAAGGTGGAATCCCCATCCCTGCAGGGATGTCACAGCCCTGTGGATGTGGCACTTTGGGACACGGATCACTGATGGCCTTGGCAGTGCTGGGAATGGTTGGACTCCATGACCCTGGAAGGTTTTTCCAACCTCAGGAATTCCAATTCCCAGCCCACAGCCCATCCCTGCTTTTCTTACCAGGTCTAAACTCTGCAGTTTAAACCCATACACAGCCCCTCGTTTGCTGCTGTTCATGTAATTCCCCAGGGCCAGGATGATCTGCCAGGGTGAAACAGAGCAGAGAATGAATTCTCAGGACACATTCCTGGAGGTTTGGACAGCCCTGGAAGGAGAGCTGAGGTCAGACCA
>JAJEOU010000491.1:1339422-1403378 GCA_021534815.1 Acrocephalus arundinaceus
CCCTGGGCTTTTCCTTCCCAGCCGTGCTGAGATGAAAGGAATCCCCAAACTCAAAGCAGGATTCTGTCAAAGGAGATTTTTTCTTTTTTCCTACCCATAAATATGAATGAATCCCTCAGCTCAGGGCGCTGCAGGATTTCGGGAAACGTGACCCAGTTTGGGATCAGCACGGAGGGGTTGGAGCTGAATTTTGGGAGCAGCACGGGGGAGGCTGTGTGGGATATTTGGGATGCTCCTGGTGGGAATGGGGCTGCCAAGGGCTGTCCCACCTCCCTGCTGCCTCCCCTTGGATCAGCTCAGGGATGGCTCGGTCCCCAGTGTCCCCTCCCCAGTCCCAGCAGGAGCTGAGTGACCCCAAACTGGGAATCTGAACTGGGAAGTGTGGAAGCTCCTCCAGTGCTGCCTGGACAATTCCCACCACCCCAGCCCTGCCAACTCCACAGGTTCATCCCAGCAAACATGAAAAACACAGTAAAAAAAAAGGATTAAAGAGTTTTAGCCCCACAGAGATGGTTCCTACTCTGGTTTATCTCACATTTAAATTATGGAGGGCTGCAGAATGATTTTCCATACATTTTAAAACAGATTAATTAGATTTTTATCATGCTGCTGTTGGAAGAAAAATAATTTCCTTGGTGCCTGGTGAATCCCTAAATTTCAGAATTGAAGCATTCACCACTTCTGCTGGCTCTAAGAAATGGGGAGAAGTCTCCTTGAACAATAAAAATGACCAAAAATCCAGATTTTGATATTTCCAGGTGCTTGGAGAAACAAAACTGGAGAGCAAGGATAGTCCAGCATGTCCAGGTCTGATCTGCCTGGAATTTCAGCCTGGATCCAATCCTTGGATGGAATCTTCCCAAGCTGAGATGATCCCACCTAAACCTCTCCATACCTGGGCGGCTTTCCAGGCCATACTGGGAGAGCTGGGAATGTTCTCCTGGGGAAGGGAAGGATCCAGGAGAGCTTCCAGAACATTCCAGGGCCTGAAGGGGCTCCAGGAGAGCTGGAGAGGGACTGGGGACAAGGGACAGAGGGACAGGACACAGGGAATGGCTTCCAGTGCCAGAGGGCAGCCATGGATGGGAGATTGGGAATTGGGAATTCCTGCCTGGGCTGGGATTCCCAGAGCAGCTGGGGCTGCCCCTGCACCCCTGGAATGTCCCAGGCCAGGCTGGAGCACCCTGGGATGGTGGGAGGTGGGATGGGCTCATCCCAGAAGATTCTGGAACATCCCCAGGGAGGAGATTCCACTCCGGGATCTGTTCAGGGTTTGGGCACTCCCAGGGAAGTTCTGCCTCCTGTCCAGGTGGAATTCCCTGGGATCAGCTCCTGCCTCTTGGCATCACCCAACTCCCAGAGCTTCCCCTGATGATCCAGGGTGAGAAAAAGAATCATGGAATTCAGGGCAAGAATTGAGGCAGATTCAGGGCACATGGAATGAGCCCTGGACATGGAATGTGCCCTGGACATGGAATGAGCCCTGGACATGGAATGAGCCCTGGACATGGAATGTGCCCTGGACATGGAATGTGCCCTGGACATGGAATGAGCCCTGGACATGGAATGAGCCCTGGACATGGATGGAATGAGTCCTGGACATGGAATGAGCCCTGGACATGGAATGAGCCCTGGACATGGAATCTGCCCTGGACACGGAATGTGCCCTGGACACGGAATGAGCTCTGGACACGGAATGAGCCTGGACATGGATGAGCCCTGGACATGGAATGAGCCCTGGACATGGAATGAGCCCTGGACACGGAATGAGCCCTGGACATGGAATGAGCCCTGGACACGGAATGAGCCCTGGACACGGAATGAGCCCTGGACACGGAATGAGCCCTGGACACGGAATGAGCCCTGGACATGGAATGAGCTCTGGACACGGAATGAGCCCTGGACACGGAATGAGCCCTGGACATGGAATGAGCCCTGGACACGGAATGAGCCCTGGACATGGAATGAGCCCTGGACATGGAATGAGCCCTGGACACGGAATGAGCCCTGGACATGGAATGAGCCCTGGACACGGAATGAGCCCTGGACACGGAATGAGCCCTGGACATGGAATGAGCCCTGGACATGGATGAATGAGCCCTGGACATGGAATGTGCCCTGGACATGGAATGTGCCCTGGACATGGAATGAGCCCTGGACATGGAATGCCCTGGACACGGAATTGCCCTGGACACGGAATGAGCCCTGGACATGGAATGAGCCCTGGACATGGAATGAGCCCTGGACATGGATGGAATGAGCCCTGGACATGGAATGAGCCCTGGACATGGAATGAGCCCTGGACATGGATGGAATGAGCCCTGGACATGGAATGTGCCCTGGACATGGAATGTGCCCTGGACATGGAATGAGCCCTGGACATGGAATGAGCCCTGGACACGGAATCTGCCCTGGACACGGAATGTGCCCTGGACATGGAATGAGCCCTGGACATGGAATGAGCCCTGGACACGGAATGAGCCCTGGACATGGAATGAGCCCTGGACATGGAATGAGCCCTGGACATGGAATGAGCCCTGGACATGGAATGAGCCCTGGACACGGAATGTGCCCTGGACATGGAATGTGCTGTGCCAGCCCCTGAGGACACAAGGAATTCTGCCCTGGATTCCCTCAGCAGCTGTGATTCCTTCACAGAACTGCAGGAACCAGGAATTCCCGAGGAGTTTTGGGACAGGAACCCCCCAAACGTGGCTCTGCCCCTGGAATTCAGGCTCAGGATGCTTTTCCCTGTTCCTGCAGCCATTCCAAGGCTCCCTGATGGATTTGGTTCCTCCCCCAGGGCGGGGCAGCTCCGACACCTCCCTTTGAGCTCCAGGCTGGATGAGCTCCTCCTGCTTTTCCTTCATCCCTGTTTCCCCAAGGCTCAGCCCAGCTGGAGCAGTCCTTGGGTTTGATTTCCTGCCTGCTGCAGGTCCCACATGATGTCAGCCCCAGGATATTTATCCCGCTAATTGAACTCAGATGGTTCCTCCTTCATTTCCACGGCCCCGCCTCGCAAGGGGAGCTCCAAAAACCTTTAAGGAGCAGGGGCTGAAGGGCTGAGCCTGGGGGAGCTCCTGGCACGGGTGGGGAGGGAGCTGAGCCACAGATTTGGGGTGAGGAGGATGAGGAGGAGAGCAGGATTGCAACAGCACGGTGGGAAAACCAACAGCCAGCAAAGCCTGGGCTGGAACAGAGTTTGAGGTTCTTTTTATCATCCAGATCTGACAGAAAAACGTTTCTGTTAAAGAATAATTCCAGAATTTTTCATGTTTTAGGGCTATGGAGCTGCTCCAGTTCTGGAGCCAGGCTGGGAGAGCTGGGAATGTTCCCCTGGAGAAGGGAAGGATCCAGGGAGAGCTTCCAGAACATTCCAGGGCCTGAAGGGGCTCCAGGAGAGCTGGAGAGGGACTGGGGACAAGGGACAGAGGGACAGGACACAGGGAATGGCTTCCACTGCCAGAGGGCAGCCATGGATGGGAGATTGGGAATTCCTGCCTGGGCTGGAATTCCCAGAGCAGCTGAGATCCCTGGAATGTCCCAGGCCAGGCTGGAGCACCCTGGGATGGTGGGAGGAAGGTTGGAATCAGATCCCAAACCCTTCTGGAATTCCAGGAGTGCCCAGCCCAGTGGTGCAGACTTTGAATTCAATTCAATACAATTGAAGACAATTCAATACAAATCACAGCAGATTTGATTTCTCCCATCATTTTCACCTTTTTAGCTGCTAAAAAATCCCCTGTTCTCCCCTGGCTCCCAGGGTGGGTCTGGCAGAGATGAGGAGCTGGAATCCATCAGGGCTGGAAGGGTTTGGGGTTGGATTTGGGGTTCCATCCCTGCAGTTCTGTTTGTGGTGGGCTGGAAATTCTGGGGTTTGCATCAACAGACAGCAAAAAAATTTCTTCAGAAAGGAAAGTTTTGGCTCATCCCAGCAGTTTGGGGTCTCTGTGATCTCCTGGAGCTGCTCACAAAGATGTTCTGGTGAATAAGAAATATCTGACAAAATCACAGCTTCCCCAGGGCCCTGAGCAGTGAAAGTGTCCCTGGCAAAGCCCAAATTCAGGGATTGCAGCTCCCAAATCCGTGTCAGATTTAAACCCAATTATTGAACACGCTCAAAGCCCATTTATGGATTTGCCTGCATCGTTCTCTCCTCACAGACTCGACAGATTCTGGAGGAAGAACTGAAGTTTCTCACTTCAATCCACATGAAAACTCCAATATTTTTCTCAGAAGAAAGGGAATTTCTAATGGGCTGGGACACTGCAAAGCCTGCACATGAATATTTATCTGGCTCTCAGCAAAGCTCCCTCTCCCAAAAAAGCAGCAATGAAACCCCCAAAGGTCCTTCCCCCTTTTTCATCCTCCTGCCCTCATTTTGGTGTCAGTTTCCCAAATCCCTGAGCCTCCTCTTGAGGAAAAAAAAACCCTTTTCAGTTGCCAGGGAAACACAGGGAGCAGGAATTGGCAGCTTCAGCATTGCTGAAAGGAGCTGGAATTGGAGAGGGATGGTCCTGGAGCATGGACAGAGCTCTGCCCATCCCAGCTCCTGAATTTTGGGTTATCCTGCTGAGATTTTCTCAGCCTTCTCCTTTTTGTTTGAGCAAATCTTCCAGCCCAGCTTGGATGGGGGAGTGGGAGGTGTCCCTGCCCTTGGAATGGGATGAGTTCAAACCCACCCAACCCAAACCAGGCTGGGATTTCTGGGGGGTTCCTTCCTCCCACTGCACACTTCCCACCATTCCAGGAATTTCTGCACAGCCTGGGTGTCCACACATCCCAAAAATCTCATTTATCACCCCAAAATGGGGCAGAACCTCCAAAAAAACCCCACCTTGCACCCCCTCCTCAGCTGAGCACCTGCCTTGTTCTGAGGAGAAGATTCTCCTTATTTTATAAAATAAATAAAATTTATTTTTATAAAATTGTAATTTTATAAAAGTTACAATTCAAAAATTATAATGATAAAAAACTCTTCCTTTCTTAAAAATCTCTCACCCACCTTTAGCTTTCAGGGTTTTTTTTAACACACATAATCCCCAGTTATTGAAAAAATTCACTTTTAAAAAGGGACCTTTGAAAAAATGAGCATTTTTAAAAATGTGTCTTTTTAAAAATATACTTTTAAAAAATACCCATTTAAAAGAGTATTAAAAATACAGAATTTGAAACAGATTTAAGAGAAAAAAACTCCTCCAAAACCCAATCCAAAAATGCTGCCCCAGCACTGAGATGGCTCTGGAGGCAGGAGGGAAAATTCTGGCTGGAAAACTCTGTCAGGTCCCATTTCCGTGGCAGTTTTGGGTGTGAGTCAAGTCTCTATTTACACCAAAAAGGGGAAATCAGAGGAACTAAAAGCTCTAAGCTGAGGTACCAAACACAACTATTTGCACCACAATAAGCAGAACTCAGCTCTTGCTTCCATGCCAGCTGTTTATCTTTCCCAGCGAAAATCCCGCTCTACAAAAGCTGGGAATTCCAATGGGAGAACCACACGTGCTGGAGCCTCCATCCCTTCTCCTGGAGCTCTCCTGGGGCTGTCCCAGCCTGTGTGGCCACCACATCATCCATGGCATGGGAGCAGAGCCGGCCCTGGGGCTCCATGGGGACGCCTCCCCCTGGGACTTACGGGATTTTCCGGGCGGGAGCCCCATCGGCAGAGCTCAGAGGGGCTCTGGGAAGTCCAGGGAAACAGCTGCTCCACAGGCAGTTGGCTGCCAAGCAGCTGTGGCAGCGTTTGAGCTCAAGGTGGTCGGGCAGAGAAACCAATCTGATGGTGTGTGAGAGGGGGTGAGAGCACAGGGAGGTGGGAAGGGGCGTTCCGGAGGGAAAAGGGGAATGGAGGTGGTGAAACAGAGTCAGACAGGTGAGGGATGGAGGGAGATGTGGGAAGGGGTAAAGGTGGAAGGGAATGAAGAGAAATAATGTAAGAGACATTGAGGTATTCCTGGTTTAGGCATTCCTGATCCCACTAATGCCACTCCTCCCGAGGACACGGCAGAACTGGCACCTCCTGCCAGCTCAGCAGAGAAATCAAGGAGCAAAAAGCACCAAAACCACTAAAAAATCCCTAAATCAGCTGGCCAAGTGATCCTGCTGCACTCCAGAGCTGGAATTCTATCCCAGAGCTCTCCTCCTCCCCACTGCCTGAGGGCTGGGAATTAAATCCTCCATGTACAAGGTTTGGAGCCCCTCAGCATCGACCCCAGGGCCAAGGTCAGAGCCTGGCAGAGCAAAACCAGCTCTGCTGGGAGTGAGGCCTCACTGCCTCCAGCTTGGGACTCTGCTGTGCTCACAGGATTATGGAGCAAAACTCCATGAAAGCCAAAAAAATTCCCAAAGGATCCAGGATGCTCTGAGCTGCATCCGGAGTTACAGCACTGGGAGATGAGGGTGGAAGGGATCCTGCCTTTTCCATAAATAAAACCAAAAACAAAAGGAATATTGGGAAAGAGAGATTTGGTAGTCAGGCGTGGAATGGTGAGAGGGTGGCAGCAGGTTTGGGAAGGGAAGTGGCCATTCCAAAGGATCCAAGATCCTGTTCATGGCAGCACGGAGGGAATGTGCTGCTGGAAGTGACACAGGATGGGAGTCCTGGCCTGGCTGGGTCCATGGAAATGCTGAGCTGCGTTCTGGAGAAGAGGAATGGCTTCCTGTGCATGAGGAAACATCCCCAGCTCATCCTGAATCCCTGGAAGTGATTCCTGTGCTCGAGGAAATGCATTCCCAATTCATCCTGAATCCCTGGAAGTGATTCCTGTGCTCGAGGAAATGCATTCCCAATTCATCCTGAATTCCTGTGCTCGAGGAAATGCATTCCCAATTCATCCTGAATTCCTGTGCTCGAGGAAATGCATTCCCAATCCATCCTGAATCCCTGGAAGTGATTCCTGTGCACAAGGAAATGCATTCCCAATTCATCCTGAATTCCTGTGCACAAGGAAACATCCCCAGCTCATCCTGAAGCCCTTGGAGGTGATTCCTGTGCACAAGGAAATGCATTCCCAATCCATCCTGAACTCCTGTGCACAAGGAAATGCATTCCTAACTCATCCTGAATTCCTGTGCACAAGGAAATGCATTCCCAATTCATCCTGAATTCCTGTGCACAAGGAAATGCATTCCTAACTCATCCTGAATTCCTGTGCACAAGGAAATGCATTCCCAATTCATCCTGAAGCCCTGGAAGTGATTCCTGTGCTCGAGGAAATGCATTCCCAATTCATCCTGAATTCCTGTGCACAAGGAAATGCATTCCCAACTCATCCTGAATCCCTGGAAGTGATTCCTGTGCACAAGGAAACATCCCCAGCTCATCCTGAATCCCTGGAAGTGATTCCTGTGCACAAGGAAATGCATTCCCAATTCATCCTGAATCCCTGGGAAGTGATTCCTGTGCACAAGGAAACATCCCCAGCTCATCCTGAAACCCCTGGAAGTGATTCCTGTGCACAAGGAAATGCATTCCCAATTCATCCTGAATTCCTGTGCACAAGGAAATGCATTCCCAATTCATCCTGAATTCCTGTGCACAAGGAAATGCATTCCCAATTCATCCTGAATTCCTGTGCACAAGGAAATGCATTCCCAATCCATCCTGAATTCCTGTGCACAAGGAAATGCATTCCCAATTCATCCTGAATTCCTGTGCACAAGGAAATGCATTCCCAATTCATCCTGAATTCCTGTGCACAAGGAAATGCATTCCCAGCTCATCCTGAATTCCTGTGCACAAGGAAATGCATTCCCAATTCATCCTGAATTCCTGTGCATGAGGAAATGCATTCCCAGCTCATCCTGAATTCCTGTGCACAAGGAAATGCATTCCCAATTCATCCTGAATTCCTGTGCACAAGGAAATGCATTCCCAATTCATCTTGAATCCCTTGGAAGTGATTCCTGTGCACAAGGAAATGCATTCCCAGCTCATCCTGAATTCCTGTGCAAAACGAAATGCATTCCCAATTCATCCTGAATTCCTGTGCAAAAGGAAATGCATTCCCAGCTCATCCTGAATCCCTGGAAGTGATTCCTGTGCACAAGGAAATGCATTCCCAATCCATCCTGAATTCCTGTGCACAAGGAAATGCATTCCCAATCCATCCTGAATCCCTGGAAGTGATTCCTGTGCATGAGGAAACATCCCCAGCTCATCCTGAATCCCTGGGAAGTGATTCCTGTGCACAAGGAAATGCATTCCCAATTCATCCTGAATCCCTGGAAGTGATTCCTGTGCACAAGGAAATGCATTCCCAATTCATCCTGAATTCCTGTGCACAAGGAAATGCATTCCCAATTCATCCTGAATTCCTGTGCACAAGGAAATGCATTCCCAATTCATCCTGAATTCCTGTGCACAAGGAAATGCATTCCCAATCCATCCTGAATCCCTGTGCTCGAGGAAATGCTTTCCCAATTCATCCTGAATTCCTGTGCACAAGGAAATGCATTCCCAATCCATCCTGAATCCCTGGAAGTGATTCCTGTGCACAAGGAAATGCATCCCCAGCTCATCCTGAATCCCTGGGAAGTGATTCCTGTGCACAAGGAAATGCATTCCCAATTCATCCTGAATTCCTGTGCACAAGGAAATGCATCCCCAGCTCATCCTGAATCCCTGGAAGTGATTCCTGTGCACAAGGAAATGCATTCCCAATTCATCCTGAATCCCTGGAAGTGATTCCTGTGCACAAGGAAATGCATTCCCAATTCATCCTGAATTCCTGTGCACAAGGAAATGCATTCCCAATTCATCCTGAATTCCTGTGCACAAGGAAATGCATTCCCAATCCATCCTGAATTCCTGTGCACAAGGAAATGCATTCCAAATTCATCCTGAATCCCTGGAAGTGATTCCTGTGCACAAGGAAATGCATTCCCAATTCATCCTGAATTCCTGTGCACAAGGAAATGCATTCCCAATTCATCCTGAATTCCTGTGCTCGAGGAAATGCATTCCCAATCCATCCTGAATCCCTGGGAAGTGATTCCTGTGCACGAGGAAACATCCCCAGCTCATCCTGAATCCCTGGAAGTGATTCCTGTGCATGAGGAAACATCCCCAGCTCATCCTGAATTCCTGTGCACAAGGAAATGAATTTCCAATTCATCCTGAATCCCTGGGAAGTGATTCCTGTGCTCGAGGAAATGCATTCCCAATCCATCCTGAATTCCTGTGCACAAGGAAATGCATTCCCAATTCATCCTGAATTCCTGTGCAAAAGGAAATGCATTCCCAATTCATCCTGAATCCCTTGGAAGTGATTCCTGTGCACAAGGAAATGCATTCCCAATTCATCCTGAATCCCTTGGAAGTGATTCCTGTGCATGAGGAAACATCCCCAGCTCATCCTGAATCCCTGGGAAGTGATTCCTGTGCACAAGGAAATGCATTCCTAACTCATCCTGAATTCCTGTTCTCGAGGAAATGCATTCCCAATTCATCCTGAATCCCTGGAAGTGATTCCTGTGCACGAGGAAATGCATTCCCAATTCATCCTGAATCCCTGGAAGTGATTCCTGTGCACAAGGAAATGCATTCCCAATTCATCCTGAATTCCTGTGCACAAGGAAATGCATTCCCAATCCATCCTGAATCCCTTGGAAGTGATTCCTGCCCCAACCACTGCTCCTAGGAGGTTCCCTCCACCTCAGAGCCCAGTTCCTCCCAGTGGCAGAGCCCAGCTGGCACAGGGGCAGCTGAGGGTGTCCCATGGGTGTCCCCCTGCAATCCCTGATCCGTACCGGAGCGTGGAGTGCCTGCCGGAGCGGGAGATGCTGTTCCCAACGGGAGAGGGCAGATTGCTGCCCCTGTGCAGGTCCTCGATGGATCGGCTCCAGGGCTTGGACTTGTCCATGGAGCTCTCCACGCTGTTCTCCAGGCTCTCAAAGTCAAACCTGCAAGGAAAAGGAAATTCCAGGGCTGGGTTAGGAGGAGATGCACGCGGAGTTTCCCTTCCCGCTGCAGGAATCACAGAATCCTTGGACAAAGCCAAACGGGACAAAAGCAAAGGAAAAACGCTCCAAGAACCTCAAATCCAACTGATCTCCAGCACTGGGAAGGTCCTTCCCACCCAAACCATTCCTGGGATCTCAACAGGTGAAATAAAAATGGCAAAGTTGTGCTTGCACTGGAGAGAGTTCCCAGAATTCCCATTTTTCCTTGCAGGCAGGGATATAGCAGATTTGGAATTGCACAGAATGGCCCTGGAATTGCACAGAATGGCCCTGGAATTGCACAGAAAGACCCTGGAATTGCACAGAATGGCCCTGGAATTGCACAGAAAGACCCTGGAATTGCACAGAATTCCCCTGGAATTGCACAGAATGCCCCTGGAATTGCTCAGAATGGCCCTGGAATTGCTCAGAATGGCCCTGGAATTGCACAGAATGGCCCTGGAATTGCACAGAATGGCCCTGGAATTGCTCAGAATGGCCCTGGAATTGCTCAGAATGGCCCTGGAATTGCTCAGAATTCCCCTGGAATTGCACAGAATTCCCCTGGAATTGCTCAGAATGGCCCTGGAATTGCTCAGAATGCCCCTGGAATTGCTCAGAATGCCCTGGAATTGCAAGGCAGGCAGTGTGGGATTTATTTCATGGTGAAGGAGCTGTTTGAGCCTGTTTGGATGTGTCCCAGAGGGATTCAAAACCCTGTGGATGTGGCACTTGGGGATCTGGTTGTGGTGCTGGAGGGACATGGAGAAGTCCAGGGAAACAGGATGAGCTTCCCACGGGGAAGGAAATTCCAGAACCAAGCCCTCCAAGACCATGGGATCCAACCATTCCCAGCCTTGCCAAGGCCACCAGTGGCCCTTGTCCCCAAGTGCCACCTCCACAGGGCTTTGAATCCCTCTGGGACACATCCACACGGGATCAAACAGCTCCTTCACCATGAAATAAATCCCACACTGCCTGCTTGCTGAGGAATATCCCTGCCTGGATGGAAAAATGGGAATTCTGGGAGCTCTCTCCATTCCAAGCACCACTCTGGTCTCCTCCATCCCAGTCTGGCCCCACAAAGCTCCCAGCACATCCAAAGGCCACCACAACCATCCCAGATTCCCTGATTTCTGACTCCTTGCCCGTAGTTCTGCTATTCCAAGCAGGAATTGTTTGTTCCCATTCCAGCTCCTGAGGTTTTTACTCATGTTCCCCATGTGAGAGGGAAAAACCCTTGCGTACATTTGTATAAATTTAGGAAGAAAAGCTTTGTACAAACATTTCTTTTTGCTGTGCATGGTTTTTTCCAGTGTGTAACATTTGAAACCATAGGATTTTCCCTCATAAATTTTCCTGCAACCCCACCACAAATCTCTTTTCTAGGCAGTGAGGGACGTAAATGTGATGGCAGCCTTGCTAAAAATAAATTATCAGCTCTCCCCAGCTTGAGTTTCTGCTCCAAAATTATCTTCACCCTAAGGCTTATTCTTTTTTTTTAAATATTAAAAAAATCTGCTATGATATCCTGAATGAATTTGGATTAATTGTCCATGCCTGGAATTATCCACAGCCAGGCTGGATGGGATTTGGAGCACCCTGGGATGGTGGAATGCTCCCTGTCCATGGCAGGGATGGGTTTTAATAAATATTATTAATATAAATAAATATTAATTATTATAAATTATAAATTATTATTATAAATTATAAAATTTATTATTTTATTAATTTATTTATTATAAAATATTTTAAGAATTAATATAAATTAATTAATAAATAATAAAACAAAGTCTCAGCTGAAGATCTCCACTGGAAGCTGATTTTCCCCACTGGTTTTTCAGAGCCTGTGTCATGATTTATGACCCAAACAACAAAAATCTGATCCCAGCATCCCAGATGTCAGAAAAAACTCGGTTTCCAGTCTTCCCAATTTCCAAAACACCCCTGGAATTGCACAGAATGGCCCTGGAATTGCTCAGAATTCCCCTGGAATTGCACAGAATTCCCCTGGAATTGCTCAGAATGGCCCTGGAATTGCACAGAATTCCCCTGGAATTGCTCAGAATGGCCCTGGAATTGCTCAGAATGGCCCTGGAATTGCTCAGAATTCCCCTGGAATTGCTCAGAATGGCCCTGGAATTGCTCAGAATTCCCCTGGAATTGCTCAGAATGGCCCTGGAATTGCTCAGAATTCCCCTGGAATTGCACAGAATGGCCCTGGAATTGCACAGAATTGCCCTGGAATTGCTCAGAATGGCCCTGGAATTGCACAGAATTCCCCTGGAATTGCTCAGAATTCCCCTGGAATTGCACAGAATGGCCCTGGAATTGCTCAGAATTCCACTGGAATTGCACAGAATGGCCCTGGAATTGCTCAGAATGGCTCTGGAATTGCACAGAATGGCTCTGGAATTGCTCAGAATGGCCCTGGAATTGCTCAGAATGGCCCTGGAATTGCACAGAATGGCCCTGGAATTGCACAGAATTCCCCTGGAATTGCACAGAATTCCCCTGGAATTGCTCAGAATGGCCCTGGAATTGCTCAGAATTCCCCTGGAATTGCTCAGAATGCCCCTGGAATTGCACAGAATGGCCTGGAATTGCTCAGAATTCCCCTGGAATTGCTCCTGAGCTGTGCCAGGAGGGTTGGAATCCCTCTGGACACAGCAGGAATACAAAGCCTTGGGATCAAACACAAGTGCAAACCAATTTTCAAGGAATTCTGCATCTTTCCAAACACTCTTGGATGGCTTTCCCAACCCTAAGATGCTCAGAGATCAAAGATTAAAAAATAAATAGAGATTAATGATCTCAAGGTTTAAATTCAGGTTTTTTTTTCTTTGCTGTGATGAAATAATTCCAAACTCACATCAAGATTCCCTCTGCTCCCAGGCCCACAGAATCATGGAATCATTGAGGCTGGAAAACCTCAGAACCACCAAACACTTCCATGCCCACCAAAGCCCTTTTTGAACAATTCCAGGGATTGTGACTCCACCACCACCCTGGGCAGCCTGTTCAGTGCTGAACCCCTTTGGAATGAAGGAATATTCCCAAATTTCCATGGATTTCCTGGCAGGAACGTCTCACTTACGTGACTGCATACTGGGCAAAGGACAGATATTCCACCAGGACATCCAGGCCTTTGTTCTCTTCATTCAGGAACTCCCTGACCCATCTGGGAGAGAAATTCAGACATTAGAGCCTTCCTGAGGCTTTGGAATTCCCTGGAATTCCCAGAAAAAACTGGAGACAGTGTCAGAGCAGCACTTTGAGTCTCACTCAGGGAAATAAAAGGTTTTTTTCATTTTGAGGGATTTAAAGAGTCCTTTCCAAGTGTGCCAACATCCCTTTTTTGCAGCACTGTGAAGGTCAGCTCCTAGCACAGGGACTTGGCTGGGTTTTTCTCTCATCCTGATTTCCAGCAGGCTGGAAAAGCAGGAAAAGGAATCTCTGATGGATATCCTGGGTGGACATTTAACACCAATTTTTCCTCTTTTATCCAAAAATGTTCACTTGTTACAGTGAATTGTGACCCCAGGGTTTTGCTAAGTAATTCAATAATCAATTATGCTCCAAAGGTTTGGAAATGCCAAGAAAAAATTGGAAATCCATCAATTTAGGGGTAAAGCTGGGGGAAAAAGGGATTTCAGCACAGCCTCAGCTTTTTTCTGAACCCCAGCTGGGGCTGCAAATCTTCAGGGAGAGGTTGGGTGCTGCTGGAATGAGGGAATGCAGGGAGGGAAGTGGGAATTCAGGATCCTGGAGTGGGAATTCATCACCTCTGATTTATTCTGATCTGCAGGATGGACATTTTTGCTCATTTCCCTGTGAAATAACCAGCCTGGTGTTTTATAAAGTGTGGTTTGGTAGAAATCCTTCAGTTGGGGCAGCAGGGAATGGAACTGGGGTTGTTTTTTCTCTCTCACTGCCCTGGGGCAGCCCCAGGCTCCTCCTGCTCATCCTAAATCCAGGAGCAGCCACGGATCCCTCAAAGCTCTGCTTGATTTTGGGGAATCATTTGTGTTGGAAAGCCTGGCAGGGCTGTGGGAGGAGTTTTTGGGATGGTGCAGCTCCAAATTCCTCCCAAATAATAAAATAACCCCATTAAAATACCCCAAATTCCCTCAAAATCACAGCAGGATCCCAAAAAATTGATGGAATTGAGCTGGACACAGTGAGTGAGGATGGAGAAAAATGCTGGAAAAACATTTTGGTGTTTTCCCAAAGAAAGGCACCTTTGGAATTAAAAAAAATAAATTATTAAATAATAAAGTATAAATTAATAAATAAAATCAAATTTAAAATTAAAAAATAATTTAAAATCAAATAATAAAAATGACAAAAATAATAAAAATATTAAAAATAATAAAAATAACAAAAATAATAAAAATGACAAAAATAATAAAAATATTAAAAATAATAAAAATGACAAAAATAATAAAAATGACAAAAATAATAAAAATATTAAAAATATTAAAAATAATAAAATAATAAAAATGACAAAATTAATAAAAATATTAAAAATAAAAATGACAAAAATAATAAAAAATAATAAAAATAATAAAAAATAATAAAAATGACAAAAATAATAAAAATAATAAAAATAATAAAAATAATAAAAATGATAAAAATGACAAAAATAATAAAAATATTAAAAATAATAAAAAATAATAAAATAATAAAAAATAATAAAAATAATAAAAAATAATAAAAATGACAAAAATAATAAAAATGACAAAAATAATAAAAATATTAAAAATAATAAAAAATAATAAAAATGACAAAAATAATAAAAATAATAAAATTAATAAAAAATATTAAAAATAATAAAAATAATAAAAATAATAAAAATAATAAAAATAATAAAAATAATAAAAATGACAAAAATAATAAAAATAATAAAAATAATAAAAAATAATAAAATAATAAAAATAATAAAAAATAATAAAAAAAATAAAAAATAATAAAAATAATAAAAATGACAAAAATAATAAAAATATTAAAAATAATAAAAATGATAAAAATGACAAAAATAATAAAAATATTAAAAATAATAAAAATAACAAAAATAATAAAAATGACAAAAATAATAAAAATATTAAAAATAATAAAAATAATAAAAATGACAAAAATAATAAAAATAATAAAAATATTAAAAATAATAAAAATGATAAAAATGACAAAAATAATAAAAATATTAAAAATAATAAAAAATAATAAAATAATAAAAAATAATAAAAATAATAAAAAATAATAAAAATGACAAAAATAATAAAAATGACAAAAATAATAAAAAAATATTAAAAATAATAAAAAATAATAAAAATGACAAAAATAATAAAAATAATAAAATAATAAAAAATAATAAAAATAACAAAAATAATAAAAAATATTTAAAATAATAAAAATAATAAAAATGACAAAAATAATAAAAATATTAAAAATAATAAAAAATAATAAAAATGACAAAAATAATAAAAATAATAAAATTAATAAAAAATATTAAAAATAATAAAAATAATAAAAATAATAAAAATAATAAAAATAATAAAAATAATAAAAATGACAAAAATAATAAAAATAATAAAAATAATAAAAAATAATAAAATAATAAAAATAATAAAAAATAATAAAAAAAATAAAAAATAATAAAAATAATAAAAATGACAAAAATAATAAAAATATTAAAAATAATAAAAATGATAAAAATGACAAAAATAATAAAAATAATAAAATTAATAAAAATAATAAAAATGATAAAAATGACAAAAATAATAAAAATATTAAAAATAATAAAAAATAATAAAAATGACAAAAATAATAAAAATAATAAAAATTACAAAAATAATAAAAATAATAAAAATAATAAAAATTACAAAACTAATAAAAATATTAAAAATAATAAAAATGACAAAAATAATAAAAATAATAAAAAATAATAAAAATAATAAAAATGATAAAAATTACAAAACTAATAAAAATATTAAAAATAATAAAAATAATAAAAATGACAAAAATAATAAAAATAATAAAATTAATAAAAATAATAAAAATTATAAAAATGACAAAAATAATAAAAATATTAAAAATAATAAAAAATAAAAATGACAAAAATAATAAAATACTAAAATTAATAAAAATGACAAAAATAATAAAAAATATTAAAAATAATAAAAAATAAAAATGACAAAAATAATAAAAATAATAAAAATAATAAAAAATAATAAAAATGACAAAAATAATAAAAATGACAAAAATAATAAAATATTAAAAATAATAAAAATAATAAAAATGACAAAAATAATAAAAATGATAAAAATAATAAAAAATAATAAAAATGACAAAAATAATAAAAATGACAAAAATAATAAAAAAATTTAAAAATAATAAAAATGAAAAAATAACAAAAAAATAATAAAAATAATAAAAAATAATAAAAATAATAAAAATAATAAAAATAATAAAAATTATAAAAATGACAAAACTAATAAAAATATTAAAAATAATAAAAACTAATAAAAATAATAAAAATGACAAAAATAATAAAAATAATAAAAATGACAAAAATAATAAAAAATAATAAAAATGACAAAAATAATAAAAATAATAAAAATAATAAAAATGACAAAAATAATAAAAATATTAAAAATAATAAAAATGACAAAAATAATAAAAATAATAAAAAATAATAAAAATAATAAAAATAATAAAAAATAATAAAAATGACAAAAATAATAAAAATGACAAAAATAATAAAAAAATTTAAAAATAATAAAAATGACAAAAATAATAAAAAAATAATAAAAATAATAAAAAATAATAAAAATAATAAAAATAATAAAAATAATAAAATAATAAAAATGACAAAAATAATAAAAAAATAATAAAAATAATAAAAATAATAAAAATAATAAAAATAATAAAAATGACAAAAATAATAAAAATTACAAAAAAATAAAAATAATAAAAATAATTTTAAAAAATATTAAATGAAATGGAACCAGAGGCATCCAAAGTTCTCACCCAATGTGGTTTGTCCTCAAGGAAATTTCCAGTTCTCGGAGCACCTGAGTCGACTCCTGGACTCGTCTCCTGAATTTCTGCAATGGGATGAGCAGCAAAAATAAAAATTAGGATTTATTAAAAAATACCAACACTTACCCAGCATGGAGGGAATGAACAAGGAGATAATTGAGAACTCCTCTAAATCCCCAGGAATGCAGCAAGAACAGCCCAGCAGTCAGCAAAAACACACGTGGAGAAATCCCTCCTGCTCCCAGGAACATCCTGCAGCTTCCAGGATTTAGGGAATTAAAATCTTGGAGATAAATCAACATTTTTTTATAAACAAAGCGTGGGTTTGACACCAAACTTTCTCTTGAAGGTTTTAGAGCTCCTCTGCTTTAGAAAATGAGGTGTCAGAGAGGCAGCAGGGGCACCTCAATCCCATTGGAGCAGGATTGGAGCATCCTCCTCTCCCTGCCCATGGAAAAGGGCTGGAAGAGCTGGAGAAATCCCCTTGGAGCAGCTGCTCTGGCACATTCTCACCTCTGAGCCAGGTCAGGGAGAGCTGAAGGGGTGAAGGAGGGTAAGGGCAGGGTTAGGTGGGATATTGGGAAGGAATTCCTGGATGTGAGACTGGCACAGGCTGGAGGTCAGGTGGGGCCGTGCAGGAAAACCAGTGAGAGCACCCCAATCCCAGCAGGAATCCTGGTGGGATGATCCTGTGGAAATAAATCCTGGTGGGGTGAGTTCTGCCATCCTTGTGGAAATAAATCCTGGTGGGATGAGTTCTCCCATCCATGGAAAATCCTGGTGGGATGATCCTGTGGAAATAAATCCTGGTGGGATGGGTTCTGCCATCCTTGTGGAAATAAATCCAGTTTCCCATCCCTGTGGAAATCAATCCCAATGGGATGAGTTCTCCCATCTCTGTGGGAATAAATCCCAGTGGGCTGAGCTCTCCCATTCCTGTGGAAATAAATCCCAGTGGGATGAGCTCTCCCATCCCTGTGGAAATCCCAATGGGATGAGTTCTCCTATCCCTGTGGAAATAACTCCCAGTGGGACGAGCTCTCCCATCCATGGAAATCAATCCTGGTGGGATGAGCTCTCCCACTCCTGTGGAAATAAATCCCAGTGGGATGAGCTCTCCCATCCCTGTGGAAATAAATCCCAGTGGGATGAGCTCTCCCATCCCTGTGGAAATAAATCCCAGTGGGATGAGCTCTCCCACTCCTGTGGAAATAAATCCCAGTGGGATGAGCTCTCCCATTCCTGTGGAAATAAATCCCAGTGGGATGAGCTCTCCCATCCCTGTGGAAATAAATCCCAGTGGGATGAGCTCTCCCATCCCTGTGGAAATCCCAATGGGATGAGTTCTCCTATCCCTGTGGAAATAACTCCCAGTGGGACGAGCTCTCCCATCCATGGAAATCAATCCTGGTGGGATGAGCTCTCCCATCCCTGTGGAAATAAATCCCAGTGGGATGAGCTCTCCCATCCCTGTGGAAATAAATCCTGGTGGGATGAGCTCTCCCATCCCTGTGGGAATCAATCCTGTTGGGATGAGCTCTCCCATCCATGGAAATCAATCCTGGTGGGATGAGCTCTCCCACTCCTGTGGAAATCCCAGTGGGATGAGCTCTCCCATCTATGGAAATCCCAGTGGGATGAGCTCTCCCATCCATGGAAATAAATCCCAGTGGGATGAGCTCTCCCATCTATGGAAATCCCAGTGGGATGAGCTCTCCCATCCATGGAAATCCTGGTGGGATGAGCTCTCCCATCCATGGAAATCAATCCTGTTGGGATGAGCTCTTCTATCCCTGTGGAAATAACTCCCAGTGGGACGAGCTCTCCCATCCATGGAAATCAATCCCAGTGGGATGAGCTCTCCCATCCCTGTGGAAATCAATCCCAGTGGGATGAGCTCTCCCACTCCTGTGGAAATCCCAGTAGGATGAGCTCTCCCACCCCTGTGGAAATAAATCCCAGTGGGATGAGCTCTCCCATCCCTGTGGAAACCCCAGTGGGATGAGTTCTCCCATCCCTGTGGAAATAAATCCTGATGGGATGAGCTCTCCCATCCCTGTGGAAATCAATCCCAGTGGGATGAGCTCTCCCATCCATGGAAATCCTGGTGGGATGAGCTCTCCCATCCCTGTGGAAATCAATCCCAGTGGGATGAGCTCTCCCATCCCTGTGGAAATCAATCCCAATAGGATGAGCTCTCCCACCCCTGTGGAAATAAATCCCAGTGGGATGAGCTCTCCCACCCCTGTGGAAATCAATCCCAATAGGATGAGCTCTCCCATCCCTGCAGAAATAAATCCTGGTGGGATGAGCTCTCCCATCCCTGTGGAAATCAATCCCAGTGGGATGAGCTCTCCCACCCCTGTGGAAATCAATCCCAATAGGATGAGCTCTCCCACCCCTGTGGAAATCTTTCCATGTCAGCCAGGCTGAGGAAAGGCCGCGGGTGATCCGGAATATCCCAACCCCAGGCAGGAACTCCGGGCAGTTATTTTTAGGCCCCTTGGATTTGTTGTTTGTCACGGGACCCTGGGATAAGAAAGGCTCCAATGTGAGCCCACGGAGCGAAGCCAAACACGGAACAACCTCCAAAACCCTCGGGAGAAAAAACACAAAGAGCCCGTTCACCGGGCTGGGAAAAATTCCATCCAGGGAAATGTCAAGGTTTCCTAGGAAATGGTTCCCTGCTCCTGCTTGGAGGCTCCAACAAGAGCAGCGCTGTCCCCAGGCTCCCTGTGCCCTGAGCTGGGAGCACAGGGAGCTGTTGGAATTTTGGGGCACCTTCCTGGTGCCCGGAATTGCCCGGGCAGGATCCGTGTTTTCCACAGGGAACTGAGCTGGGATGGGATTGGTGGGGAGGAGGCTGAGCCAGGCCAGGGCAGGACCTGCTGGGCTCTGATGTGGTTTTGGGAGGGTTTTAGAGGCTCTTGTAGCTGGGAGCAGGGATGGGAGGTGATCCATATGGATGGAGCTGATCCATATGGATGGAGCTGATCCCCATGGATGGAGCTGATCCATATGGATGGAGCTGGTCCCTATGGATGGGAGCTGATCCATATGGATGGGAGCTGATCCCCATGGATGGAGCTGGTCTCTATGGATGGGGCTGATCCATATGGATGGAGCTGATCCATATGGATGGGAGCTGATCCATATGGATGGCCATGGATGGAGCTGTCACCATGGATGGGAATTGTCACCATGGACAGAGTTGATCCCCATGGATGGGGCTGATCCCCATGGACAGAGCTGATCCCAACGGATGGAGCTGATCCCCATGGATGGAGCTGATCCCCAGGGATGATAGTTGATCACCAAGCATGGGAATTGTCACCATGGATGGAACTGATCCCCATGGATGGAGCTGATCCCCATGGATGATAGTTGATCATCATGCATGGGAATTGTCACCATGGATGGAACTGATCCCCATGGATGGAGCTGTCACCATGGATGGAGCTGATCCCCATGGATGGAAGTGATCCCCATGGATGGAACTGATCCCCATGGATGGAACTGATCCCCATGGATGGAACTGATCCCCATGGATGGAGCTGATCCCCATGGATGGAACTGATCCCCATGGATGGAGCTGATCCCCATGGATGGAACTGATCCCCATGGATGGAGCTGATCCCCATGGATGGGAATTGTCACCATGAATGGAGCTGATCCCCATGGATAGAGCTGATCCCCATGGATGGAGCTGATCCCCATGGATGGAACTGAACCCCATGGATGGAACTGATCCCCATGGACGGAGCTGATCCCCATGGATGGAGCTGATCCCCATGGATGGAGCTGATCCCCATGGATGATAGTTGATCACCAAGCATGGGAATTGTCACCATGGATGGAGCTGATCCCCATGGATGGAGTTGATCCCCATGGATGGGAGCTGATCCCCATGGATGGGAATTGTCACCATGGATGGAGCTGATCCCCATGGATGGAACTGATCCCCATGGATGGAGCTGATCCCCATGGATGGAGCTGATCCCCATGGATGGAGAACTGATCCCCATGGATGGAGCTGATCCCCATGGATGGAGCTGATCCCCATGGATGGAGCTGATCCCCACGGATGGGAATTGTCACCATGGATGGAGCTGATCCCCATGGATGGAGCTGATCCCCATGGATGGAGCTGATCCCCATGGATGGAGCTGATCCCCATGGATGGAACTGATCCCCATGGACGGAGCTGATCCCCATGGACGGAGCTGATCCCCATGGATGGAACTGATCCCATGGATGATAGTTGATCACCAAGCATGGGAATTGTCACCATGGATGGAGCTGATCCCCATGGATAGAGTTGATCCCCATGGATGGAGCTGATCCCCATGGATGGAGCTGATCCCCACGGATGGGAATTGTCACCATGGATGGAGCTGATCCCCATGGACGGAGCTGATCCCCATGGATGGAACTGATCCCATGGATGATAGTTGATCACCAAGCATGGGAATTGTCACCATGGATGGAGCTGATCACCATGGATGGAGCTGATCCCCATGGATGGGAATTGTCACCATGGATGGAACTGATCCCCATGGATGGGGCTGATCCCCATGGATGGAACTGAACCCCATGGATGGAACTGATCCCCATGGATGGAACTGATCCCCATGGACGGAGCTGATCCCTATGAATGGGAGTTGATCCCCATGGATGGAAGTGATCCCCATGGATGGGAATTGTCACCATGGGTGCAGCTGATCCCCATGGATGGAGCTGACCGCATGGACAGAGCTGACCCCCATGAACGGTGCACTCAGCTGCACTGAGGCTCTGGCAGGCAAATTCCCAGGGAAAAGGACTCCAAACCTGGACACCCTTGGCATGGGTGAGCGAAGGGCGTCAGACAGGGGTTCAGCCAGAGCCAGGCCTGGAGCCCAGCCCAGACAATCTGTCAGGTTATTTCTTGAATCCACCATTATCAAAGCAAGCTGTGCTCCGTGTCAGATGGTCCTTGGCTTCCCAACATCTGCTCTCCTTCCCAAGCTGGAAAACTGCACTGAATTCCCAATTTCTTTTTGCTTCTCAAAGCTTCCAGGGCATTTGCACAAAGGCAGGAAGGAGCCTGGATCCCTGGGACTGTCCTGGCTGGGGAATGAGGGACAGGCAGGAGGAAACAGGATGTCCTCACCTTCCTGGTCACTGCTGGGTCCAGATATCCCTTCAGCTTCTGGATGTACGTGTGTGGAGGATTCTTCACTTGGAATCTTTCCTGGAAAAGAGACAGGAATAAACATTTTTTCTGTATTTCCTTTATCCACAGAACTCATGCACCACATACATATTAAACAATACTTATTTATTTATAATGCATTCCATTCCGAAGTGGATAATCCATGCATGCAAATAAAATAGATCTAAATGGATTTTGATATTTGTATCAAGAGTATAAAAAGACACCTTAAACATTTAGTGGGGATTTTGAATTTTAGTTGCACATCCACCTGAACTTCCAGGGTTCCAGGGAGTTCCAACACAAAATGGTTTTTAACCACTTGGATAAAACCTTCCACTGTCCCAGGCTGCTCCAAGCCCCATCCAGCCTGGCCTTGGACACTTCCAGGGATCCAGGGGCAGCCCCAGCTGCTCTGGGAATTCCAGCCCAGCCCTCCCAGGCAGGAATTCCTTCCCAAAATCCCACTCTAACACCAAGGGCAGCCCTGGGGGCTCCTGCTGCCATGGACCACCAGGACACAACCTCTGAAAGGGCAGGAGGTGACAGAATTCCTGGCTTGGAAGGGACTTTAAAGCTCATCCCATGGGATGGGACTGGGCAGGGACACCTCCCACTGTCCCAGGCTGCTCCAAGCCCTGTCCAACCTGGCCTGGGACACTTCCAGGGATTGGGGCAGCCCCAGCTGCTCTGGGAATTCCAGCCCAGCCAGGAATTCCCAATTCCCAATCTCCCATCCATGGCTGCTCTCTGGCAGGACCTTGTTGATTCCTCAAGGTCCCAAGACCTCGTGCAGGGATCATCCATCTCCAATCCCCTCTCAGCCCCAGATCCCAGATTTTGGTGACAAACACCAGCTCTCTCTTCTGAGAGCTCCCTGATTTTTCCCTGCTTTCCCAGTGTCCAGTTTATCCCCCCAAAGCTGCTGTGAAACACGAGCTGTTCCACGGGCAGTGTGTCCAAAGCTCCTCGCAGCATTCCCAAAAATTCTGATCCTATTTGTATCTTGGAAGAACTTTAAGCTCTTCTGCCCCTTTCCCTGGAGGAAAGATCTCATCCCAATCTCCTGAAATTTCCCATTTTGTAAGTGTTATCTGAAACCTCCCTTTATTAGGTCAGGATGCAATTCCGACTGCATTATCTCAAAGTTATTCCAGAATGAACAGGACGCTGCTGCCCAGTCACCAGAACTGTCTGAACACCACAAGTCCTTCCTGTTATTATCTTGCTGGAAAAGAAGTAATCCATCATGGCCAGCAGAAAAAAAAAAAATGAAGGAAAAACTCTTCCCTGAGCTCCACCAGCCCTGCTGGGAGCTCTGGAAGTCACAGAGCACTCATGCTTTTCCTCTTTTACCACTGGAATCTTTTTCCATGCACCTCCACAGTGCTCTGCAATTGGCATTCCCTGTTTGATCTAAAAAACAGCTCAGAAAATGCAAAGTTCTTCCCTGAGGGTTCTCCTCAAAGTGACAGCAGCAGGGTCTGTCCTGCTCCAGCACCACGTTCACCATCCTAGATTCTCCTTGGTTCTCTCCCAGCACCTCCACACTGCTCTGCAATTGGCATTCCTGTTTGATCTAAAAAACAGCTCAGAAAACACAAAGTTCTTCACTGAGGGTTCTCCTCGAAGTGACAAAGTGACAGCAGCAGGGTCTGTCCTGCTCTCCTGCTCCAGCACCACATCCAACATCCTGGAATCTTCTTGGTTCTCTCCCAGCACCTCCACACTGCTCTGCAATTGGCATTCCTGTTTGATCTAAAAAACAGCTCAGAAAATGCAAAGTTCTTCACTGAGGGTTCTCTCCTGGAGAAAGTGACAGCAGCAGGGTCTGTCCTGCTCCAGCACCACGTTCACCATCCTGGATTCTCCTTGGTTCTCTCCCAGCACCTCCACACTGCTCTGCAATTGGCATTCCCTGTTTGATCTAAAAAACAGCTCAGAAAATGCAAAGTTCTTCCCTGAGGGTTCTCCCTCAGATAAAGTGACAGCAGCAGGGTCTGTCCTGCTCCAGCACCACGTTCACCATCCTGGATTCCTCCTGGCTCTCTCCCAGCACCTCCACAGTGCTCTGCAATTGGCATTCCCTGTTTTATCTAGAAAACAGCTCAGAAAATGCAAAGTTCTTCACTGAGGGTTCTCCTCAAAGTGACAAAGTGACAGCAGCAGGGTCTGTCCTGCTCCAGCACCACATCCAACATCCTGGATTCTTCCTGGCTCTCTCCCAGGGGTTCTTGGAGCCAGGCTCACCTCAGAGATTTCCTGCAATCCCAAAGTGGTTGGGGCTGGAAGAGCCCTTAAGGATCCCCCAATCCCAATCCCTGCCATCCCAACAATGCTCCACATTCCCATTTATCCCCCCCTTTTTGGGAGTTCTCTGCTGCTGACAGAGCTGTGAGCAGTCCAACCCCCCAGAAAAGTTTTTTTACTCTTATGGATTAATTTCTCTTCCCAAGTGATCAACCCTTGTCTGCTGAAGTGACGGGAGCTTTTCCCAACCGCCAATTTTAATAGCCTGGAATCTTCCAAATGAAATGTTTAAAAAGAGACTCGAGGAGCACATTGAACAGTCTGGGCAGCAGCTACTGGGTGGTTTTGTTTGTTTTCTTCTAACCTGGCTGTAATTATGTATTTATGTCATAATCTCTGCAGCAACTTGGTTTAAAAAGATGCTGCACATTGCTGTGGAGTGGAATTATTTGGGTTAAAGGACTTTCAATTCATGAACAGCAAACACCAGCAATGCTCTTACCTGAGGAGTGACCAAAAACCATTTGTGGTAAACATCTCCCAGGCCTGGAGACATTTTTACAGCCCCTTCAAGTGTTTCTCTTTTGCTGGTTTGGAAAGCAATGAGGGATCAGCTTTTAAAATTGCCCTTTCCTGGCTATGATTCCTGGCTGGTTTATCCAGCTCCGAGTGTTTTATATTACAGGCTGATTAAGAAGCTGCAAGGGCCAGGGCTGCAGTGAGGCCTCCAAGTCACCCTGGATGTCTGGTCACAGCCACCCTCTTCCCAAAAATCTGACTGGGAGCTCCCAGGGGTTGGGAATGGAGCTGGTTGCAGGCTGACCTTCCTGGAATTCATTCATGGTTCTCCTTGGGAGCATCCCAACATCCACACTTCCCCAGGCACTCAGAAACCATAATTAAAGAGTTAAAAATCCCTGCTTTTTTTCCTGTCAGCTCCTCCCCTCCACTTCTGGCAATTCCCACCCACTCCCTGGCCAGCTCTGCTTCCAACCTCAGGATTTAACACCACCAGAATGACGAGGTCGGGGATTTTTACCACCGCACACATAAAAAAAGCCCCAAAATCCGGATTGGAGCGGCCAAACTTTGCTCAGCAAATACTGAGGGGTGACATCACGGCTGGGACACGGTGGCTTCCCTGGATTGAGCCATTCAGACACAACAAAGTTCCTAAATCCTGCTGAAACCCTTTTTTATCTGCACTACGTGACTGCAGCATTATCTGCAGCCTGAAAGGACACGGGAGCAGCAGTGACTCCACACTGCCTTTGTCAGGCACCTACAAAGCAAACCAGCCTAATTCCCAAGGATAAAGGCCCTGTCTGACTTGGAAAATCCCTGAGGAGTGCTGTTGTAAGCCAGGATGGAACAGCACAGGGAATGCAAGGACAGCAGCACCGAGAGCAACGGGATGAGCCAGGCCCAGCAGTTCCCTGTGGGGGGATAAACAGGGAGAATTCACTGGGATTCAATTCTGAGAGGGATTTGGGGACAGGACACAGGGAATGGCTTCCACTGCCAGAGGATAGGAGATTGGGAATTGGGAATTCCTGGCTGGGCTGGAATTCCCAGAGAAGCCCCTGGATCCCTGGAGTATCCAAGGCCAGGCTGGAATAACCTGGGATAGTGGAAGGTGTCCCTGCCCATGGCAGGGGTGGGACTGAATGGCTCTGGAGTCCTTTTAAACCCAGCCCAGTCCATGATTCCATAACTGTGGGGAAAAGCCTGGATGCAGGAGCACTGCACCTCTCCTGTGGATGGATCCCCAGGGATGGGAATTGTCACCATGGATGGGAATTGTCACCATGGATGGGAATTGTCACCATGGATGGAGCTGATCCCCATGGATGGAGCTGATCCCCATGGATGGGAATTGTCACCATGGATGGAGTTGATCCCCATGGATGGAGCTGATCCCCATGGATGGGAATTGTCACCATGGATGGAGCTGATCCCCATGGATGGAGCTGATCCCCACGAATGGAACTGATCCCCATGGATGGGAATTGTCACCATGGACGGAGCTGATCACCATGGATGGAGCTGATCCCCATGGATGGGGCTGACCCCCATGGATGGAGCTGATCCCCATGGACGGAGCTGATCCCCATGGACGGAGCTGATCCCTATGGACGGAGCTGATCCCCATGGATGGAGCTGATCCCCATGGATGGAGCTGATCCCCATGGATGGAACTGATCCCCATGGATGGGAATTGCCACCATGGATGGAGCTGATGCCCATGGATGGGAATTGTCACCATGGATGGAGCTGATCCCCATAGATGGAGCTGATCCCCATGGATGGAGCTGACCCCCATGGACGGAGCTGATCCACTCCTGTGCCTCTCCCACCCAGAATCAGCACTTTCTTTTCCGACAGATCCAGAAGGAAAGGGAGGCTGGGGGGATTTTACTGCAGCAGCCAAGAGGAACTGCTGGACTTGTGCACTTCCTCCTCCACGTGATCCTCCAGAGAACCTGACACATCCCCTGCTCACCCAACTCTGGAAAACGAATCCATCCCAGAACCAGGAAATTGTGGCTTTTCCGACAACCCTTGGCTTCCCAAACCACGCAGGGCATTTTTCTCCATCAGCCCATGTGTTATCCTCATTATTATCATTATCCTCTGAGGCTGTCTCATTCCTGGGATGCACAGTGGTGGGAAAGCACTCAGGGCATCCAACTCGGGATCAGAATCCCACTGGGAGTGCATAAACCCCATGGATTGGGATCAGTGGGGAAGGAGATGGGGAGCAGAGTCTCAAACACATCTTGGATGTGGTGCAGAATTCCCCATCTCCCACTCAAACACATCTTGGATGTGGTGCAGGATTCCCCCTCTCCCACAGATCCTGAGGGTGGCTTGGTCACATCCCAGCCATCCCTGCCAGCAG
This sequence comes from Acrocephalus arundinaceus, assembly GCA_021534815.1. Classification (NCBI taxonomy): domain Eukaryota; kingdom Metazoa; phylum Chordata; class Aves; order Passeriformes; family Sylviidae; genus Acrocephalus; species Acrocephalus arundinaceus. Next base: position 1,366,749 of record JAJEOU010000491.1, read on the forward strand.
GACAATGTGTCACTTTGGAAATGTCCCTCTGGAATGAGGGGCCAGCAGCTGCTCATCCCTGCACTAATGAGGAGGCAGAATGATCCAATCCCCCAGGATTAATGTCCTGCCAAACACGTCACCCTCAGCTCTGTGCTGGACCCAGCTCTGCTCCCTCTGCCCCAGGGGTGCTGAGCCCTTCCCAATCCCAAATCACTGAGCCAGGGACTCCTCATGCCTTTATCTCCAACCTCTCCATCCTTCCTTGTCTGATCTTCCCTGAGCCTCCTCCCCCAGGGTGACCCAGTCTGATCAATGAAGCCACGAGTGTCCCAAGGTCCAACTTCTCCTGAATTCAGTAAATCCTGGGATTTTCTGCCCTCTATTTACCCCAACAGGGCAGATTCTCTGGAATACACGATGGTTTTTAAGCTGTAAATGGCTTCTGCAGCCCATAAAAAGTGATGGAAAATCCTTGGTTGGAATCTGGCAAAAACCCCTGGATCTCTGCTGTGAAAGGGTCAATGGCACCACGAGGGCTCCCTCAGCACATTCCTGAGGAGAAATGTGGGCTCCACTGAGGAATTTGTGACACAAAATGGCACAGCAGCCCCACAGCACCCTGCTCCTGGATCAGGCCCTTCTCCATCAGCCATCCATGGATCCTGTGGGCAGGGAAGCAAAGCTGAGGGGTGACCCAGGTCCCCACTGACCAACGGCACCCCAGGAGCTCCACACTGGCCACCAGGCCCCCAAACACCAGCACCTGCCTTCTCCTGGAGCTTTGTCAGGAGAGGAGGAGTTCTCCAAACACCCCAGCAGGAGATGTGGGGTGCAAACCTCATAGTTTTCCTGTGGATCCCTTCATCCCCCATTCCCACACCTCCCGTGTGTCCCACAGCCAGGCCGTGGTGACGCCCCTGCCACCATTTGCCATTAGAGGGCAATGAAGAACTTTGCAGGATGTCCCCAAGCCCTTCCCTCCACATCCACGTCCCTCTGCAGCACCTCCTGCCACCCAGCTGGACAGAGGCCTCCAGCACACCAAAAAAAGCCTTTGAGGATCCCATTTCCTGCATTTCCAGGCCGGGAAATGGCATCCTTGGCCCTGCCTGGATCATTCCCAACCCCTCACATGGCCACCTTGACCCTTTCCAGAGTGGACAACAGATTTCCTGGCTTTCCTCTTCTCCTCCCTCTTTTATCTCATCCAGAGAGGTCGGAGCAAGCTCTGAGGACAATGCTGAGATGATTTGGAAGGTTTATAAACAAAGGAAGAGAAAATTCCACGTGGGATGAGTCCTCCACAACAAGCCCAGCAGCCCTCACAATGATTCAAACAATGCACACAATCCTATTCACGGCAGATTAATATTAATTATTGTTATTGTAATTATTATTATTATTGTCATCATCATGATGGAACTGGTTCCCCACGTATGTTAATCTCATTTTTGCAAAAGTGAGAGCTCCTTTTTGGGGATTAGCTCCTAATATTCTCCAGATATTCCACGGAGAGATATTCAGGATCTGCTGCACAGATTGTTTAGAAAATAACATTTCTGATATTTCTTCCTTTCAGATCTAAGTTGAAAACCAGAAAATTCCAAATGGGATGAGTCCTCCACAACCAGCCCAGCAGCCTTTACAATGATTCAAACAATGCACACAATCCTATTCACGGCAGATTAATATTAATTATTGTTATTGTAATTATTATTATTGTCATCATCATCATGATGGAACCGGTTCCCCACGTATGTTAATCTCATTTTTGCAAAAGTGAGAGCTCCTTTTTGGGGATTAGCTCCTAATATTCTCCAGATATTCCACGGAGAAATATTCGGGATCTGCTGCACAGATTGTTTAGAAAATAACATTTCTGACATTTCTTCCTTTCAGATCTAAGTTGAAAACCAGCACAGGAGAGAAAAGGTTCATTTCCTCATTGATTTGCAAACAAAACCAGGTGAGAACGGCACAGTGAGTGAAACCCAAGGGAACACCCCACTTTTTGAGGATTAGCTCCTAATATTCTCCAGATATTCCACGGAGAAATATTCAGGATCTGCTGCACAGATTGTTTAGAAAATAACATTTCTGATATTTCTTCCTTTCAGATCTAAGTTGAAAACCAGAAAATTCCACCTGGGATGAGTCCTCCACAACCAGCCCAGCAGCCCTCACAATGATTCAAACAATGCACACAATCCTATTCACGGCAGATTAATATTAATTATTGTTATTGTAATTATTATTATTATTGTCATCATCATCATGATGGAACCGGTTCCCCACGTATGTTAATCTCATTTTTGCAAAAGTGAGAGCTCCTTTTTGGGGATTAGCTCCTAATATTCTCCAGATATTCCACAGAGAAATATTCAGGATCTGCTGCACAGATTGTTTAGAAAATAACATTTCTGACATTTCTTCCTTTCAGATCTAAGTTGAAAACCAGCACAGGAGAGAAAGGGTTCATTTCCTCATTGATTTACAAACAAAACCAGGTGAAAATGGCATTGTGGGTGAAACCCAAGGGAACACCCCACTTTTTGAGGATTAGCTCCTAATATTCTCTAGATATTCCACGGAGAAATATTCAGGATCTGCTGCACAGATTGTTTAGAAAATAACATTTCTGATATTTCTGCCTTTCAGATCTAAGTTGAAAACCAGAAAATTCCAAATGGGATGAGTCCTCCACAACCAGCCCAGCAGCCCTTACAATGATTCAAACAATGCACACAATCCTATTCACGGCAGATTAATATTAATTATTGTTATTGTAATTATTATTATTGTCATCATCATGATGAAACCGGTTCCCCACGTATGTTAATCTCATTTTTGCAAAAGTGAGAGCTCCTTTTTGGGGATTAGCTCCTAATATTCTCCAGATATTCCACAGAGAAATATTCAGGATCTGCTGCACAGATTGTTTAGAAAATAACATTTCTGACATTTCTGCCTTTCAGAGCTAAGTTGAAAACCAGCACAGGAGAGAAAAGGTGCATTTCCTCATTGATTTACAAGCAAAACCAGGTGAAAATGGCATAGTGGGTGAAACCCAAGGGAACACCCCACTTTTTGAGGATTAGCTCCTAATATTCTCCAGATATTCCACGGAGAAGTATTCGGGATCTGCTGTACAGATTGTTTAGAAAATAACATTTCTGATATTTCTTCCTTTCAGATCTAAGTTGAAAACCAGAAAATTCCAAATGGGATGAGTCCTCCACAACCAGCCCAGCAGCCTTTACAATGATTCAAACAATGCACACAATCCTATTCACGGCAGATTAATATTAATTATTGTTATTGTAATTATTATTATTATTGTCATCATCATCATGATGGAACCGGTTCCCCACATATGTTAATCTCATTTTTGCAAAAGTGAGAGCTCCTTTTTGGGGATTAGCTCCTAATATTCTCCAGATATTCCACGGAGAAATATTCGGGATCTGCTGCACAGATTGTTTAGGAAATAACATTTCTGACATTTCTGCCTTTCAGATCTAAGTTGAAAAGCAGCACAGGAGAGAAAGGGTTCATTTCCTCATTGATTTACAAACAAAACCAGGTGAAAATGGTGTAGTGGGTGAAACCAAGAGAAAATAGGAATCAAAACTTGCATTTAGAATAAAAACATCCTGCACAACAACCCCTATTCCTGGAAATGCCCTCATTGCTGTTATCCCAAGGACAGATATAAATATTTCACACCCCATATGCTGCATTTTAGTGTTTTTAGTGACACCTGCTCACACTGCTCTGACTGAGGGGGTGGCAGCACCCCCAGGGGACACCAGGGAGCTGTGACAGACCCCAGCCTGCCCTCCCAGCCCGGTGTGTCCCATGGGATTGATGGACATGGAAAGGAAAGTGGCTCTTGGTCACCTCCTGCAGCTCCTGGCACTGCTGGCTCCACCACAGCACTGCTTACATCAGCCCTGGGCTGCTCCCCTGCCTTTCCAAAGGATGGGAAGGGCCTCATCCCAGGGAAGGGACTCATCCCAGCCCGGGGGAGGACTGGGAGTTGTGCAAGGAGTTGTTAGAGCAGCGATTACTCCAGACTGCAAATTTCCTTCCCATCTGCTCGTCCCTCCTATCTCAGCCCCGAGCTCCTGGGCAGTGAATCAGCAGCAGCTGCAAAGGGTGGATCAGCTCCCAGGTGGGAATTTGCACATCCAGGCTGGGATCAAACGGCTCCTGCCTGTCCTGCTGCCAGCAGGAGCTCAGCACGGAGCTCACAGCTCTGCAGGGACACCCGTGACACAAATCAGGAGTCACAGGATGGATTGGGTTGGGAGGGACATTAAATCCCACCCCTGCCATGGCAAGGACACCTTCCACAATCCCAGGCTGCTCCAAGCCCTGCCCAACCTGGCCTTGGACACTCTCAGGGATGAGGAATCTGCAATCACTGGCAGCAGTTCCTGCAGTTTTTCAATGTCTCAGCAAACTGAATCTTTGAACAGCTCAAGTTTTACATTCTCTGCACAGGAAACTCATGGGAAAAGAAGTGATTCTTTATTAAGCTTTACTTTAAGGTACCTGTGCAACGAATTTAAACTGCCAGAGGGCAGGATTAGATGGGATTTTGGGAAGGAATTCTTCCCTGTGAGGGTGGGGAGGCCCTGGCATGGGTTTCCCAGAGAAGCTGGGGCTGCCCCTGAATCCCTGGAAGTGTCCAAAGCCAGGCTGGATGGGGTTTGGAGCAATCTGGGATATTGGGTTGGAACTGGATGGGCTTTAAGGTCCCTCCCAGCCCACACCAGTCTGGAATTCCATGATTGTATCAGACACCCCAGCACTGTCACAGCTGAATAGGAAATGTCCCATAAATAAATTTATCCCAACGTCCCTGACCTCCTGCCAAACTCTCACCCTGCTTCTGCCGAGGTTACATCCCAAGGGAACACCGCACTTTTGGGGATTAGCTCCTAATATTCTCCAGATATTCCACGGAGAAATATTCAGGATCTGCTGCACAGATTGTTTAGAAAATAACATTTCTGATATTTCTTCCTTTCAGATCTAAATTGAAAACCAGCACAGGAGAGAAAGGGTTCATTTCCTCATTGATTTACAAACAAAACCAGGTGAAAATGGCATAGTGGGTGAAACCCAGAGAAAATAGGAATCAAAACTTGCATTCAGAATAAAAACATTGCTGGATCAATCATTTTCATCAGCCACTACTGCAGAATTTCATGGCAGATCCCAATTTTGCTGGGAAAGGACACCTTCCATTACCCTGGCTGCTCCAAGCCCCATCCAGCCTGGCTCCCCAGTTGGCTCCCCAATTCAAAGCTCACCTTTGGCACATTTCATTTTCCCCCCTAAAATCCCATTCTTGTTAATCCATCACATCCTGTTCATTGCTGCACAGCTGATGAGGAGATGTCTCAGCTGGCACTGCCTGAGCCAAGGGTGTTCCCAGCCCCTGGAGGTGAGCAGGGGTTCAGTCCCTGGAGGTGACAGCCCCAGCTGCCACCACAGAGGGATGTGGGCAGCCAAATATTCCCTGGATTGAGATCATTTGACACACAGAGAGGTCAGGCTGGGCCCGTGCAGGGCAAAACCAGCAGTGTCCAGCAGCCAGGGGGAATCAGGGATGGAAATATCCAGAGGGGAGAGGGATATCCCTCAGTGAGGTGGGAATCTGCACATCCAGGCTGGGATCAAACAGCCAGCACAGCCTCCAGCAGAGCTCACAGCCCTCTGGGACACTCTGGAAATACCTGTGACACAAATCATGGAATGACAGAATCCCAGCATGGACTGGAGTGGCTGCACTAACCCCAGTGTGTTAGTTTACTACAGGTAGTAAATAATAATTGGTGGCTAGTTTGGAGATTGATAGTTAGATTGGTTAATTAAATACAGGGACACACTTTTGAGTTATATAAGCTTAAAAATTAGGGGAATATTGGGAATTTTTTTCCCAAAAAAAGGAGAAGTGTTTTAAGAGTTTCATGTTGATTCTTATTTCTTTATTTTTTAGAGTGTGTTAATAAATCTATCTTTATATTCTTTAAGTTTACACCTACTTTACTTTTCTCCTAATCCTACCTCACAGCAAAGTTCTAGCAGACACTCAAACCACCACAGTAAATTTAACAAACAAAAGTTTGGTAAAGGTGAAACCATTCCATAAATTTGTGTTTCTGCTTAGTTACAAACTTAAAACCACCACACCCTGCAAGGCCTCCAGGAGTGCTCACCAACAAGGGAGCAAAAGAGGAATGAGTGCTTGAAACTCCTGGGAAGAGGTGCCCTGCAAGGTCCTGCTCAGCCCAGGGATGCTGTGGATGGAGCAGCTGGAAAGAAACATCTCCCAGAGGTTCTCCAGAGGTTCCTTACCTGGTCACAGATGAGCTCCCACTTCTTCTCGTTGTCGTACTGCCGCAGGAGCCGCGCTTTGTCGGGAGGCAGGTTCATGGCATTCTGTGGGGAGACAGGAGCACTGTGAGGGATCAACCACAGCCAAACCCAGCTAGAGCAACCCAAGGCAGCGTGGCTGCGGCTGTTGGGTTGTTTCCTGTGAATTCCTGATGCCAGAGGTGCTCAGGGATGTTCCCTCTCCATGGTGGGTTTGGCCCCGAAATCACCAGAGAATCACGAGGGGCCATGCTGGGACAGCCCTGAGCTCCAGTTTCTGGGTTTTTAGGGAAAAATTGTTCCCTGTGAGGGTGGGGAGGCCCTGGCACAGCTTCCCAGAGAAGCTGGGAGTGTTCATCTGGAGAAGGCTCCAGGGAGAGCTCTCAGCCTGAAGGGGCTCCAGGAGAGCTGGAGAGGGACTGGGGACAAGGGACAGAGGGACAGGACACAGGGAATGGCTTCCACTGCCAGAGGGCAGCCATGGATGGGAGATTGGGAATTGGGAATTCCTGGCTGGGCTGGAATTCCCAGAGCAGCTGGGGCTGCCCCTGCATCCCTGGAAGTGTCCAAGGCCAGACTGGATGGGGCTTGGAGCTCCCTGGGACAGTGGAAGGTGTCCCTGCCCATGGGATGAGCTTTAAGGTCCCTTCAATCCAAACTATTTTTGGATTCTGTGACCATCCACGTCCATCCAGCAGAGAGGATGGGATTCCCTGAGCTGCCACAGCACAGGAGCCACTCTGTGCCCCAGTCAGGCCCCGTTCCCTTCCCCTGGACACATTCCTAAGGGAAACACCTCCCACTGTAGGCTGGAGCTGCAGGATCCCAACAGGATCATGAAATGCCACTTCATTTTACTCCAACAGCCATCCCAGCTGGAAAAGTCCCCACATGGCACCTTATGTGGGTGACACAGCTCCTGGAGTCAGGAGTGCTGCTGCCCAAGGCCCAGAGATAACAATCCCAGACTGTGAGTGACAGGAGTCAGAGGGAAGGGCAGAGGCAGCAATTATTTGATCCCTATCGTTCCTGCTCCTTTGATGTGAGCTCTCCTTCCAGGACAGCTCTCTGGGAAGGGCGGCTTTCCCAAGAGCCCTGTCCTGGAATGTGCAGTGTAACCATGGGGCTTGGGCTCCTGGGGAAGCCAGGAACACCCAGATGGAGCCCAGGAACACCCAGAGAGAACCCAGGAACATCCAGATGGAACCCAGGAACACCCAGAGAGAACCCAGAACACCCAGATGGAACCCAGGAACATCCAGAGAGAACCCAGGAACATCCAGAGAGAACCCAGGAACAGCCAGAGAGAACCCAGGAACACCCAGAGAGAACCCAGAACACTGGATGGAACCCAGGAACACCCAGAGAGAAGCAAGGAACACTCGGATGGAACCCAGGAACACCCAGAAAGAATCTAGGAACATCAGAGAGAACCAGGATCACTGGATGGAACCCAGGAACACCCAGAGAGAGCCCAGGAACACCCAGATGGAACCCAGGAACATCCAGATGGAACCCAGAAACATCCAGAGAGAACCCAGGAACACCGGATGGAACCCAGGAACAGTGGATGGAACCCAGGAACACTGAACAGAATGCAGGAACACTCAGAGAGAACCCAGGAACAGCCAGATGGAACCCAGGAACACACGGAGAGCTCTGCACACACACCAGGTCTGGAGAGGATCCCCACCAGCGCGGCCGAGCACAGCAAGGCCAAGTGGTGGGTGGAGAATCTGCCCAGCACCTCTTGGTGCATCTCCTGGGCTCCAGCTGGAATTCCCAGACTGCCCCAGTTAACCCAGTTAATCCCTGGGACCACAGGCCTCTGGAACAGCCCATTCCCAGTAAGGAAGAGCCGGCCGGTCCCGGTGGCACTGGATACAACAATAAACCAGGAATCAGTCAGAGTTTCAGACCGAAATTCCACTCCAGGAGCTCCTTCCCAAGCTGTGTGACACACAGCCTCCAGATTTATTCCAGCAGGATGTCCTGGGGATCCCTGGGGATCCCAGATCCATCCTCTGCCCAGACTTCCTTCCTTTCCTCACACAAACCCCATCCCAGGGAAGGGAAGAGCAGGGATGTGCACAGGCAGCACCTGCTGGGATCAGCCAACCAGGACACCTCAATGGCACCTGGAAATTTGGAATTTAAGGAAGTTCCTGGCAGGATCACAAGTGCCAAGGGCGATTCTGTGCCGGGGATGTAGTGCTGACCACAGTGATGGACACCAGGGCAGTGTCCAGGGCCAGGATTGGACTGGATGATCCCTCTCACTCACGATATTCCATGATTCCATCCCTCCTCTGAAACCTGAACTAAAGATTCTCTTCCTCTCAACAGCCACTCCCAGCTGGAAAGCTGGATCCTAAACCACGATATTTTTACTTTCAGGAGAAGCAATAGATATTTTTTTTACATCCCTGGACATTCTCAGGCAGGCCTCGGGAATGAGGGATTTGAGGATTTGCTCCTCCTGGGGATCCCCTCCACACCTCCTGCTCCCAGGGCTGCTCCTCCCAGAGCTTGTTCTCCATCAGATAACAGAGACTCCTTCTCCTGCTCATCCCTGCTGTCATGTTGGCAGTATTTATAGGCTCTGATCATATCTGTGCTTGCAGCTCCTCTCAGTCTCTCACCAGGCACCTTATCAGCTCTGCTTATCATTTCATGCACTCCTTGGTATTTTTCCTGAGGGTTCTTCCAGCACCATTCCTTACTCCTGAGCCGTATTTCACAGCTCTCAGCTGGAGGAAAAGCTCCAGTGTTTACCTGCAATGCAGCCCTTGTCAGGCTCTGATCTCCTTAGAGCTAATCAGCTTACACACCCCGGCTGGCAGCGGGACAAGAAACCTGCCTGGAGACCTCGGCATGGCAGGGATTCAGCAGGGATGAGAGCTGCACCAGGGAAAACAAGAGCCAGGCAGCAGGCTCCAGTGATCTCACCCCCAAACGAAGCCATCTGATCTCAGGCTGCCACGGGAAGGGCTTTGCTTTGCTCCACACAACCACTTCAGCTCCCTCAACAGCTCACTCCAGACATTCCTGCCCTCTCCCACATGGAAAATCCTCTCTGGACACCGAGGCTCAGCTGCTCAGCTGAGAGTGAACTGCACCTACTCACTTCCCAAAAAGATTTAAAGTGTGACCATGGCATGGACAGGACCACTGCAGGTGGCTGCAGTTACCCCGGTGTGTTAGTTTAGTATAGACAGTAAAAGAATAATTGGTGGCTAGTTTTGAGATTGATAGTTTGGTTAATTAAATACAGGGACACATTGGTTAATTAAATACAGGACTTTTGAGTTATAGAAGCTTAAAAATTAGGGGAATATTGGGAAATTTTTTTCCCAAAATAAAAAAAGGAGAGGTGTTTTACAAGTTTCATTTTGATTCTTATTTCTGTTTTTCAGTGTGTGTTAATAAATCTTTCTTTATACCCTTTAAGTTTATGCCTACTTTACTTTCCTCCTAATCCTATCTCACAGCAAAGTTGTAGCAGACACTCAAACCACCACATTAATTTAACAAACCAGCCCCTCCAGCCCTTGGCTTGATCTCTGCTGGAGGGAACTGGGAAGAGCCACCTTGGTTACCTGCACTGCCTGAGGGAGGTGTGGATCTGTCATGGCCAAAGGAGGGGCACAGGGATGAGGAAGGGTCTGGAAGGGATAAATATGGAGCATCTGAGGTCATTTGGTTTGTTCAGCTGGAGACTGAGGGGAGACATCCCAGCCTGGAGATTCCTCCTGAGGGACAGCTCTGACCTCTGCTCTCCGTGACCAGGGACAGCACCTGAGCAATGGCTGCAGCTGTGCCATGGAATTTTAGGTTGGATTTTGGGAAAGGTTCTTCCCCCAGAGGGTGCTGGGCACTGCCCAGGCTCCCCAGGGAATGGGAGCATTCCCAAGGCTGCCAGAGCTCCAGGAGAGTTTGGACAGCGCTGCCAGGGGTGCCCAGGGTGGGATTTTGGGGTGTCTGTGCAGGGCCAGGACTGGACTGGATGATCCCTCTCACTCAGGATATTCCATATCTCCTCTGAAACCTGGACTAAAGATTCTCTTCCTCTCAACAGCCACTCCCAGCTGAAAAGCTGGATCCTAAACCACGATATTTTTACATTCAGGGGAAGCAATAGATATTTTTTTTTTACATCCCTGCATGGCACTACCCCAAGTGGCTCCTGCTCCCAAGTCTGTAAGTGCAGCCACAGCAGCAGGATCCCAGGCACAGCTACTGAACTGGCTCCAGGAGTTCTGCTGCAGTCACACCCAAGCAGACACACTGCTTGTCGTCTGGATTTCCCATTCCCTGTGGATGCCTGGAATGACTCACCAACGTCTCCTGGCCCCTTCCAGCTCTCACAACCGTGGGCTTCACACATCCCAGTGTTCTTTAGTTAATGACAGGTCTACGTCCTGTGGTTTCCCTTCCCATCTTTTCCCAATTAGAGCTTTGAGGGCTTCTGAGAGCTGAACTATTCCTTTCCTAAAACAATCCAAACTCCTGCTGTGGCCAGCAGGGATGGCCCCACTCTCTGCTCTCCTGCCTGTGTCCCCTGTGTCCCCACCCACTTGTGCAGCTGGAGATCCTCTGCCAGCAGAGCAGATTTCCAGCAGCTCAGGAAGAGCTGCACCTTTAATTGGATCCCCAGCCTCCACAAGGATCCCATAAAACCTTTGCTGTGAGTGGGAACTGCAGCTGGAGCAGCCACATTTCCATCCTCATCCCATCCCTGGCTGGTCCTGCCAGGGATGGCTGCTACCAAACACAATCCAGATTAAAAATAACCATTTGTGGTGATGCCTTAAATTTCAGCTTCCACGTATTTCAGGTTCTGTGCTGCCCAGCTCTGAGCTCACAGTCAGGGTCACTCAGCAGTGACACAAAACAAATCCTTGTCCTGCTGCACACCAAGGACAACTGGGACAAGTTTTCAGGCCTAAAAGCACAAACAACAATGGCAGAGGAAAGAAAACAAGAAGGATGGGACTTCATAACCTGGAGCTGGAGTTGGACAATTAAACACCAATCTGCAAATGGACCAACACTTATAAAAGTGTGAGACCTCGTGACCTGTGGCCCATTTTGTGACCATTTTGTGACCATTTTGGGTCCCTTTTGTGCCCATTTTGTGACCACTTTGTGACCACTTTGTGTCCCTTTTGAGTCCATTTTGTGACCATTTTGAGTCCATTTTGGGTCCGTTTTGGGTCCATTTTGTGACCACTTTGTGACCATTTTGGGTCCATTTTGGGCCCATTTTGTGACCACTTTGTGACCATTTTGGGTCCATTTTGTGACCATTTTGTGACCATTTTGGGCCCCTTTTGGGTCCCTTTTGTGACCATTTTGGGTCCATTTTGGGTCCATTTTGTGCCCATTTTGGGTCCATTTTGTGCCCATTTTGTGACCATTTTGGGCCCCTTTTGGGTCCCTTTTGTGACCATTTTGGGCCCATTTTGTGACCACTTTGTGACCATTTTGTGTCCATTTTGTGCCCATTTTGTGACCATTTTGGGCCCCTTTTGGGTCCCTTTTGTGACCATTTTGTGCCCATTTTGTGCCCATTTTGTGTCCATTTTGTGTCCATTTTGTGACCATTTTGGGTCCACCTTGGGTGCAGCCCTGGCCAGGCCCTGTCCTGCCCAAGGTTTACCCTAAAGGCCTTTCAATAAATCTCTACTTTATTCTCCAGCTCTGCCCAGTCTCTGTTCCAGGTCATATTTCCAAGGCATCCCTGGCCAGACGATTTTGCCCCCCTGCCCAGGTGAGCTCCTCAGCTTTGCCCCACTCCTTCCACCCACAGCCTCGGGAAATCATTCCCACCTTCCTCCCTTGCAACTTTCCACTACCTCATGTTGCTCCCAGGCCTGGGCAGGGGGGGACAAGCCAAGCTCTGGCACGTCACCCTGCCTGGAGAGGCTGTAGGAAACCGGAGCGCTCCGCTTCCGACTGCTCAGCAACACCTCCCAGCACAAACCTGGAGAACGGCAGCTGGATCCTGCACAGCCTCCTGCTGTCTGCAAGGGCTCCTGTCCAAGCCCATCCTGGCTCCAGGAACTCGGGACTTCGCTTTTCCCCCCCGAATTCCAAAGTTATTCATGTCTGCTGCTACGTGCCAAACAATCTAGGTAAGGTTTCCATTCCCTTTGCTCCGGGCTGGCAGGATAAAGCTGGGCCTTAAATTAATCACAGTAGCAGATGGAAAACTGGGGGGAGGAGTACAAGCAGACCTCCAAAATATTAAATTGCTGAAGAGTTAAAAATAAAACCAGAGTGCAACAAGGAAATTTATGGGTTTTTAACCAAGGTCCAGCTCCATCCAAACTGGCGGAGCCTCCAATTCCAGGTTTTGGCACTAAAAATCTCATTTGTGGGCTGATCTGCAGGATTTGGACACCACCATGGCTTGGCTTTGACTTTGGTCTCAAATATGTCCCTTGGGGTTGTCCTGCTGTCCCCTTCCATGGGTAAAGGGCACTGGGGGAGCTGCTGGTGACCCCACCCAGGCCTTGGGGGCAAAGTGCTCCTGCAGCCTGCATTATCCATGGAAAATGCTAAAACACATCCCATGGGTCAGAGCAGGGTAAAGCACCCAAATGGAAAGGGAAGCACCAGCAGAGGCCTCCAGGTGCCACCTGCAGCCCAGGACACACTGGGTCACTCCAGTGCCAGTGTGGAATGACTGAGCTGGGCTTTTTCCAACTTAATTCCTTGTTTTCCTGAGCATTAAAAGGCCCAATGTTTTGGAAAACCAGTGTAGCAGCACTGACTCAAAAGCATGAGCATTGCTAATTAATAGCATTGTTAATTAATAGCATTGATAGTATCATCTTCAAGTCCTCATCCCTTTTATTAATGAATCCTGACATTAATTGTGCTGGGAATGAGCACAGAGTCCTCCTGATCCATTTATTCCCATGGATGTGTCAGTAGGAGCTCACAAAGCCCTAAAATGTGGGATGTCCTCACCATGGGGATGGAAAAAGGCAGGAAAGCAGAGCCTGGCAAGGGAAGGTGAGTCCCTCCAACAGCAGCACTGCAGAAGGGACATTAAAAGCCATCCCAGCACAGAGTTCAACTTCCCACTTCCATAAAGGCACTGCTGACCTTGAAAGGAATAAAGGAACCCAGGAAAACCTCATCTGCCAGGACACACCCTGATGTGGCAGTGAGGGTGAAGGGAATTCCCACTCCTCCTCCATGGAACACTGCATAGCAGCACAAATTCCTGAGAATTCATTCCCAGCTGGCTTTTTCCTCTTGTCCTCCCCCTGACTGGGATTATTCCCACCTTCCACTACTCCCTCAGAGATGGAAAAGCAAACCTGGATCACTTCTGGCTTCCCAATAGCACTCAGGAAAAAGATCAGGGCTCCAAAACACTTCAGACAAGTCTTGGCCCTCGTGACTCAGATTTCCACACCCACATCAAAGCTCTGTTCCTACTCCAGCCTTCAAGGATTCCCTATCCTCACCTGGAATTCCTCAGCCTGAGTTTATTCTCCAGCCCATCCAATACACTCCCCAATTCCTCAGGTTCTGCCTGCAGCTCTCCGGGGTTTATCTCACTGTCTCCACCACGATGAGCTGCAATCCTGAGTTTTCCTGCATTTCAGTCAGGGCTGTTTTAGGGCAGAGCCTGAAGTATTTTTAGCTTTTATTAATATCCAGTGAGTTCTTACAAGGCAGACCCAGAATTGGTTCATAATTCAAGTCCATACCTCCCACCTCCATAAGTGAGGCAGAGCAGCCCTTCCCTGGCTGGAGAGAGCCTCAGAACCAAATCCCAATTCCTGGGTGGATCCAGGTTTCCTTTTGGCACTGAGCTGCCACATCCTCCCAGTGAGCAGCATCCAAAAGCAACCAAATAACAAAACCATGAAAAAGAGAAGGAAAAGCAGCATAAATCACCTCAGATGCGTTCATGTGACACTGTCACCCTTGGCTGTCAGAGGCTGGAAATGTTCCCTCACCACCTCTAAATTTAGTGTGTGAAAGGGAACCGGTTCAGAACGAGGAGGGTGCCCAGGCAGGAGCAAACCCAGGGCTCTGTGCTCATCCTTGAGCCTGGAGCAGGGCAGCTCCAACCTCCCAAACCTCACCCTCTCCTGGGATAAATGGGGACACAGGGACATGGGGACACAACCAGGGTGACACAGGGACATGGGGACACAACCAGGGTGACACAGGGACAGGGGGACACAGGGACATGGGGACATGGGGACACAGGGACACAACCAGGGGGACACAGGGACATGGGGACACAACCAAGGGGATACAGGGACATGGGGACACAGGGACATGGGGACACAACCAGGGGGACACAACCAGGGGGACACAGGGACATGGGGACACAACCAAGGGGACACAGGGACATGGAGACACAACCAGGGGGACACAGGGACAGGGGGACACAACCATGGGGACACAGGGACATGGGGACACAGAACAGGGTGACACAGGGACATGGGGACACAACTGGGGGGACACAGGGACATGGGGACACAACCAGGGGGACACAACCAAGAGGACACAGGGACATGGGGACACAACCAGGGGGACACAACCATGGGGACACAGGGACATGGGGACACAACCAGGGGGACACAGGGACATGGGGACACAGGGACATGGGGACACAACCAGGGGGACACAACCATGGGGACACAGGGACATGGGGACACAACCATGGGGACACAACCAAGGGGACACAGGGACATGGGGACACAGGGACATGGGGACACAGGGACATGGGGACACAACTGGGGGGACACAGGGACATGGGGACACAACCAGGGGGACACAACCAAGAGGACACAGGGACATGGGGACACAACCAGGGGGACACAACCATGGGGACACAGGGACATGGGGACACAACCAGGGGGACACAGGGACATGGGGACACAGGGACATGGGGACACAACCAGGGGGACACAGGGACATGGGGACACAGGGACATGGGGACACAACCATGGGGACACAACCAGGGGGACACAACCATGGGGACACAGGGACATGGGGACACAACCATGGGGACACAACCAAGGGGACACAGGGACATGGGGACACAGGGACATGGGGACACAGGGACATGGGGACACAACCAGGGGGACACAACCAAGGGGACACAGGGACATGGGGACACAACTGGGGGGACACAGGGACATGGGGACACAGGGACATGGGGACACAACCAAGAGGACACAGGGACATGGGGACACAACTAGGGAGACACAACCAGGGGGACACAGGGACATGGGGACATAACCAGGGTGACAGAGGGACATGGGGACACAGGGACATGGGGACACAACCAAAGGGACATGGGGACACAGGGACATGGGGACACAGGGACATGGGGACACAACCGGGGGACACAGGGGCATGGGGACACAACCAGGGGGACACAACTGGGGGGACACAGGGACATGGGGACACAACCAAAGGGACATGGGGACACAACCGGGGGACACAGGGGCATGGGGACACAGGGACATGGGGACACAACCAGGGTGACACGGGGACACAGGGACATGGGGACACAGGGACATGGGGACACAACCAGGGTGACACGGGGACACAGGGACATGGGGACACAGGGACATGGGGACACAACCAGGGTGACAGAGGGACATGGGGACACAGGGACATGGGGACACAACCAGGGGCACACAGGGACATGGGGACACAACCAAGGGGACACAGGAGCTGTTTGATGGTGGCTTGGAGCCATCAAGAGTCACCAGTGAGACCTCCTGCCTCACCCCACTCACTGAATCACCTCTAACCTGAGGTTTACTAAAGGTCTGGAACATCTGGGTACAGCATTAACTAAACAACCAATAAATAAGTAAATAAATCTATAAATAAATATATTAAAATATATATACAAATGAATAAATAAATCAAACAACTCTATAAATAAATATATAAAATAAATCAAACAACTGTATAGATAAATATATTAAATACATACAAATAAATAAATAAAATAAGTGTATAAATAAATACATTTAAATAAATATATCATTTTTAAAAATAAAATAAAATATATAAAAATAAAACAAAATAAATAAATAAATTTTTTAAAAGTAAATGCATGTGGCAAATAAGTGTATAAATAAATACATTTAAATAAATATATCATTTTTAAAAATAAAATAAAATATATAAAAAATAAAACAAAATGAATAAATATTTTTATAAAATAAATGTGTGTGGCAAATAAGTGTATAAATAAATAAATTAAAATAAATATATAATTTTTAAAAATAAAATAAAATATATAAAAATAAAACAAAATAAATAAATTTTTAAAGTAAATGCGTGTGGCAAATAAGTGTATAAAAAAATAAATTAAAATAAATATATAATTTTTAAAAATAAAATAAAATATATAAAAAATAAAACAAAATGAATAAATAATTTTTTATAAAATAAATGTGTGTGGCAAATAAGTGTATAAATAAATAAATTAAAATAAATATATAATTTTTAAAAATAAAATAAAATATATAAAAATAAAACAAAATAAATAAATTTTTAAAGTAAATGCGTGTGGCAAATAAGTGTATAAATAAATAAATTAAAATAAATATATAATTTTTTAAAATAAAATATATTAAAAAAATGAATAAATAATTTTTATAAAATAAATGTGTGTGGCAAATAAGTGTATAAATAAATAAATTAAAATAAATATATAATTTTTAAAAATAAAATAAAATATATTAAAAAATTAATAAATAATTTTTTATAAAATAAATGTGTGTGGCAAATAAGTGTATAAATAAATAAATTAAAATAAATATATAATTTTTTAAAATAAAATAAATAAAAATAAAATAAAATAAATAAATAATTTTCTTAAAAATAAATGTGTGTGGCACTTGGGGACACACAAGGGGTGGGAAACGGCCTCAGGAATGGTTGGACCTGATGATCCCAGAGGGCTTTTCCAACCTTCACAATTCCCTAATTCCTCATCCCAACACATTCCCAGGTGAAACACACACTGAGCACATCACCCAACACCACAGCCCAGGAGGGTGGTGGCAACCAGGTCTCCTTAACCTGGGGGAAAATTCCCAGAATCCCAGAATCATCCAGGTGGGAAGAGACCTTGAAGATCACCGAGTCCATCCAACCATCCCTAAACCGTGTCCCCAGTGCCACATCCAGACACCTCCCAGAGATGGTGACCCCACCACATCCTTGGACAGCTCATTCCAATGCCTGATTGCTCTTCCAGGGAAAAAAAATTCCAATATTGAACCTGAACCTCCCCCAGCACAACTTGGGGTCATTTCTGCCATCCCTGCACTTGGGACATGGCAGCAGTGTCACCTCACCCCACCCTCCTGTCCAGGGATCAATGAGGTTCTCCCTGTGCCTGCTCTTCTCCAGACAAAAATTCCAGCAGAAATGACAAAATTCCATAAAAAGCAGGATCCAAACCCTGCTCACCTGCCATGGCTGCAGAAGGTTCCTCACCCTGCCCTAACTGTGACCCCTCCTGCAAAAAAAGTCTCTGTGCAGCTCCAGGAGCTGCCTACCAAAACAACCTCGGGATTTTTGTGCAGCATTAAAATTTAATTCCAGGGCCTGGCCCGTAAAACAGCCCTTAATATTCTCCTAGAATATTAAAATGCAACTTTTTTGCAATTTTCCGTGCTACTTAACTTCCCAGCCCTGCTCTGGTGTGTTTATTTAGGAAAGCCAGAGGCAACTGAAGCGAGCTCCAAGTTCCCTGGCTTTATGAGGAATCCAAGCTAGGCTAAAATTAAATGTTCTTATTGTTCTAATCCTCCTTCTCCTCTCCTGTTTTTTTTATTAACTGGTCTTTGATCTAAAAATACCAATGCTCTGCCTGCACCAGGCCCTTCTCCTCCGAAAGGATCCGTAGGGAAGAGCAGGAGAAGCTTCCAGAGCGTGGAGGGACCTGCTGAGGAGAGAGGACACGGCGTGTGGAGCTCATCCTTGGGAAATGATTGGAAAAAAACCCAGGCCAGATTCCTGAATTCTGGATCTGTGACTCCCCATGTTCAGCTCATCCTTGGGAAATGATTGGAAAAAACCCAGGCCAGAATCCTGAATTCTGGATCTGGGATTCCCCATGTGCAGCTCATCCTTGGGAAATGATTGGAAAAAACCCAGGCCAGAATCCTGAATTCTGGATCTGGGATTCCCCATGTGCAGCTCATCCTTGGGAAATGATTGGAAAAAACCCAGGCCAGATTCCTGAATTCTGGATCTGGGATTCCCCATGTTCAGCTCATCCTTGGGAAATGATTGGGAAAAACCCAGGCCAGAATCCTGAATTCTGTTCCTGAATTCTGGATCTGTGACTCCCCATGTGCAGCTCATCCTTGGGAAATTATTGGAAAAAACCCAGGCCAGAATCCTGAATTCTGTTCCTGAATTCTGGATCTGTGACTCCCCATGTGCAGCTCATCCTTGGGAAATTATTGGAAAAAACCCAGGCCAGATTCCTGAATTCTGGATTTGGGACTCCCCATGTGCAGCTCATCCTTGGGAAATGACTGGAAAAAAACAAACCCTGGAATTCTGGATCTGTGACTCCCCATGTTCAGCTCATCCTTGGGAAATGACTGGAAAAAACCCAGGCCAGAATCCTGAATTCTGGATCTGGGATTCCCCATGTGCAGCTCATCCTTGGGAAATAACTGGAAAAAACCCAGGCCAGATTCCTGAATTCTGGATCTGGGATTCCTCATGTGCAGCTCATCCTTGGGAAATGACTGGAAAAAAACAAACCCTGGAATTCTGGATCTGTGATTCCCCATGTGCAGCTCATCCTTGGGAAATGATTGGAAAAAACCCAGGCCAGATTCCTGAATTCTGGATCTGGGATTCCTCATGTGCAGCTCATCCTTGGGAAATGATTGGAAAAAACCCAGGCCAGAATCCTGAATTCTGGATCTGGGATTCCCCATGTGCAGCTCATCCTTGGGAAATGATTGGAAAAAACCCAGGCCAGAATCCTCAATTCTGTTCCTGAATTCTGGATCTGTGACTCCCCATGTGCAGCTCATCCTTGGGAAATGACTGGAAAAAACCCAGGCCAGAATCCTGAATTCTGGATCTGTGATTCCCCATGTGCAGCTCATCCTTGGGAAATTATTGGAAAAAACCCAGGCCAGATTCCTGAATTCTGTTCCTGAATTCTGGATCTGTGACTCCCCATGTGCAGCTCATCCTTGGGAAATGACTGGAAAAAACCCAGGCCAGAATCCTGAATTCTGGATCCGGAATTCCCCATGTGCAGCTCATCCTTGGGAAATTATTGGAAAAAACCCAGGCCAGATTCCTGAATTCTGTTCCTGAATTCTGGATCTGTGACTCCCCATGTGCAGCTCATCCTTGGGAAATGACTGGAAAAAACCCAGGCCAGAATCCTGAATTCTGGATCCGGAATTCCCCATGTGCAGCTCATCCTTGGGAAATTATTGGAAAAAACCCAGGCCAGATTCCTGAATTCTGTTCCTGAATTCTGGATCTGTGACTCCCCATGTGCAGCTCATCCTTGGGAAATGACTGGAAAAAACCCAGGCCAGAATCCTGAATTCTGGATCCGGAATTCCCCATGTGCAGCTCATCCTTGGGAAATGACTGGAAAAAACCCAGGCCAGATTCCTGAATTCTGTTCCTGAATTCTGGATCTGGGATTCCCCACGTTCAGCTCATCCCTGGGAAATCATTGGAAAAAAACAAACCCTGGAATTCTGGATCTGTGACTCCCCATGTTCAGCTCATCCTTGGGAAATGATTGGAAAAAAACAAACCCTGGAATTCTGGATCTGTGATTCCCCATGTGCACCTCAGTGAGCCTGAGGTTATCCAGTGATGGGATAAATTGGATATCAGGGACAATTTCCTCATGGAAAGGGTGGTCAGGCATTGGAATGGGCTGCCCAGTGCAATCCTTATTTTTAAGGAATTTAAGGAATTTTAAGCCCTGTGGATGTGGCACTTGGGAACATGGGGGGACCTTGGCAGCTCTGGAGAACAGTTGGATTGGAGGTCTTGGAGAGCTTTTCCAGCCTCCAGGATTGGATCTGCTCTGATCCTAAACCCCTTCTCCTCACACAGTGAGTGGGGTCTCACTGGGAGAGACTCCAGCCCCACTGAGGGAACTTTATCCAGGAAATCTCTGGAAGGTTTTGGGAACCAAGGCCTGCAGTGACCACAGAGCTGCTCATTCCTCTCAAAACTCCAGACTCAGCTTAACGGCCTCACGTTCTGGGAAAGCTGAAACCTCATTAATTCACCACTGGAAAAGAATTCCATGGTAGGAACTCTTCAAAGGCCAAACCAGGCCTGACTCTCTCCAAGCTCTGAGCTCGTCCCGTGGCTTTGCTCAATCACTCACTGCTGGTAAGGCAAACCACAAAATCCAAAATTAAAGCCCTTGCAGTGAAATGTCAGAGAAAGTGGCTCCCAGAGAACAAAATGTGTATTCCAAAGAATTGCACAGATGCTGGGCAGTGCCCACCAGTCCATTCACGGGGCAGCCTGGAGTGCTGGGAGCTGCAGGGCACAAAAATGCTGGAAAACACACAAAAAAGGGGTTCCAGCAATTTTTACAACTTCTCCACTCCTGTGTTGACTGACAGCAGCACAGACAGAGCAGTGAGGTCCCTACAATTATCCCAAACACACCAAGGGATTTTGGTTTTTCCCCCATATCCCATTTTAAAAGCAGCTTTGCTGGGAGTCAGATCCCATCCCCTCATCCCATTGTTCCCTACAAACCCTCTGGAAGTGGAGCAGATGTCACCTGTGGGGCTGCACTGCTGCTCATCCATCAGCTGCTCAGGAGGAAAAGGAAAATTCCAGGCAGCAGCTCCGGGCACATCTGGGCAGCTGTGCACACCCCACTGCCCCACAGCTGGTGGGATTTGGGAAGGAATTCCTCCCTGGATGGGTGGGACAGATTCCCAGGGAAGCTGTGGCTGCCCCTGGATCCCTGGAAGTGTCCAAGGCCAGGCTGGAGTGAGCTGGGATGGTGGAAGGGATGGAATGGGATGAGTTTCAATATTCCAACCCAAACCAGTCTGGGATTTTGTGATTTCTAGGATATTCCTGAGGATGAGAAGGGATTTTCAGAGGTTTGAACAAAACCCCTCAGACCTCCCCTCACATGGAGGATCCCTCATTTCACCTCCTGGTCAGGGATGTCGGCCAAGTCAGCCTCATTCAGGAAAAGCTGGATAAAAACCTCATCAAAACAATTCAACTTCACCTCACTGCAATTTTTGAGGCAGTTGACGATCCCAAATTATCTTAGACACACTTCTGTGATAGAGATGTGTATTTTCCCATCAGAAATCATGGAATTCCAGAGAGGTTTGGATTGGGAAGGACCCTAAAGCTCATCCCATCCACCCCTGCCATGGCAGGGACACTTCCACTGTCCCAGGCTGCTCCAAGCCTGGCCTGGGACATTTCCAGGGATCCACAGCTTCTCTGGACACCCTGTGCCCACAAACACTCTCCATACACACGGATAAAAATCCATGGAATCCATTCCAAGTGAGCTTCTTATGCAACACCAACTGAGATTTCAACTACAGCACCCACTAAAAACCCCACATGGCAAAATCCTCCCACCCTCCCCACACGAACAGATGGATAAAATCCCCCACAAAAGCAGAATAAAACACAGGGATGTGTTTAAAGGGACACAAATAAAATCCAAGAGCAATCCCAACCCATGGTTTAGTCCCAGGACAGAGGAAACCCTGATGGATGCTGCTCTAGGAACAAAACCTTCATTTGAATAATGTTAAGGGTCGGATAAACCAAGAAAAATAAATGAAGTCAGGGATAAAAAGCCTGGCCCGGGGCCTGATCCCAGGTTTTCTGTCTCCAGTGAATGTCAGCATGAGCCCTCCTTGGAAAACCACGTCCCAGACAAAATTCCTGCTTTGGAGGCAGCCAGGAGCTCACTTAGATGCTCAGAACTGGAGCCTTTGGAGCCTATTTTTAATTTCTTTTAATTCTCCCTGAGCTCCCCTCTCTTCCCAACATCCTCCAGCCCATCCAGGCCTCTGCACTCCCCTCATGGTCCCCAGAAGGAGCAGGTAAATCAAAAGAACTCCTTAAAAATGCAAATTATTCACATCCCTCTTTGCTGCACTCAAGTGCTTGCTGAACAGGGAAAGGAATTTATTTGGAAGTTTATTACACCTCAAAATGTAAACACCACAAAAGGCTCTCACACACCAAACCTCGATCCCAAGGGAATTTTTTTCACAGCAAGTTACAAACTTGGATTTATACTGGAAATATTTACAGTCTCACTACTGCAGAGGAGGCAGAGGAGGTGCAGGGAAGCCAAAATAAACCCAAATCCTGTGATTTTCCAGCCATAACGAGCAATAATTCCTGCTGTGTCCTGTGCTCCGGTGTCACTGTCCCCAAGGCTCTGTGACACAGCCTGGGCTGGCAATAAATCACTAAAAACGTGTCTCACACACCCCTGGGCATTGTGTGAATGATTTTAAGTGATTAAAACCCAACATTTTCAGACACCAGCCCTGATTTTTGCTGCTTCACCAGACACAGATTTCACAGCACCTTTTTGAAATTTTTTTTTGAAGTGTTCAAAGCTCCAAGAATGAGGCAGCAGGATTTCAGGGAATGCACGTGGCCCTGAGCAAACACCTCTGTCTGCCCTCCCTGTGCTCCTTTCCCAGAAAATCTGACCTTTTCCATGTCTCAGCTCCAAATTCATCCACAAGTCCTGCCTGGTCCTGCTCCCTCCTCCTGGGCACGGATATTTTACAGATGTCACACCCAGGAATGCTCCATCAGCCTTTCTGGAGTGCATTTTCCCCAAGTTTCCCTGGATCTGGGGGAGTTTATCCCCACTTTCATTGGATTTCCCTGGATCTGGGGGTCAGTAATCCCACCTTCCTTGAGTTTCCCTGGATCTGGGGGAGTTTATCCCCACTTTCATTGGATTTCCATGGATCTGGAGCGGTTTATCCCCACTTTCCTTAAGTTTCTCTGGATCTGGGGTAGTTTATCCCCACTTTCATTGGATTTCCATGGATCTGGGGGTCAGTAATCCCACCTTCCTTGAGTTTCCCTGGATCTGGGGGAGTTTATCCCCACTTCCATTGGATCTCCATGGATCTGGGGGTCAGTAATCCCACCTTCCTTGAGTTTCCCTGGATCTGGGGGAGTTTATCCCCACTTCCATTGGATCTCCATGGATCTGGGGGTGGGTAACCCCACTTTCCTTAAGTTTCCCTGGATCTGGGGGAGTTTATCCCCACTGTCATTGGATTTCCATGGATCTCAGGGTGGGTAACTCCACTTTCCTTAAATTTCCCTGGGTCTGGGGGAGTTTATCCCCACTTCCATTGGATTTCCATGGATCTGGGGGTGGGTAACCCCACTTTCCTTGAGCTTTCCTGGATCTGGGAGGGTTTATACCTTATTTCTTTGAATTTCTGTGGATCTGGAGGGGTTTATACCCACTTTCCTTAAATTTCCCTGGGTCTGGGGGAGTTTATCCCCACTTTCATTGGATTTCCATGGATCTGGGGTGGGTAACCCCACTTTCCTTGAGCTTTCCTGGATCTGGGAGGGTTTATACATTATTTCTTTGAATTTCCATGGATCTGGAGGGGTTTATCCCCACTATCCTAAAGTTTCCCTGGATCTGAGGGAGTTTATCCCCACTTCCATTGGATTTCCATGGATCTGGGGGTTGGTAACCCCACTTTCCTTGAGCTTTCCTGGATCTGGGCAGGTTTATACCTTATTTCTTTGAATTTCTGTGGATCTGGAGAGGTTTATCCCCACTTTCCTAAAGTTTCCCTGGATCTGAGGGAGTTTATCCCCACTTTCATTGGATTTCCATGGATCTGGGGGTCAGTAATCCCACCTTCCTTGAGATTCCCTGGATCTGGGGGAGTTTATCCCCACTTTCATTGGATTTCCATGGATCTGGCAGTGGGTAATCCCACTTTCCTTGAGCTTTCCTGGATCTGGGAGGGTTTATACATTATTTCTTTGAATTTCCGTGGATCTGGAGAGGTTTATCCCCACTTTCCTTAAGTTTCCCTGGATCTGGGGGAGTTTATCCCCAATTTCATTGGATTTCCATGGATCTGGGTGTTGGTAACCCCACTTTCCTTGAGTTTCCCTGGATGTGGGGGAGTTTATCCCCAATTTCATTGGATTTCCATGGATCCTGGGGTGGGTAACCCCACTTTCCTTGAGTTTTCCTGGGTCTAGGGGGTTTTATACCTTATTTCTTTGAATTTCCATGGATCTGGAGGGGTTTACACCCACTTTCCTTAAGTGTCCCTGGATCTGGGGGAGTTTATCCCCACTTTCATTGAATTTCCATGGATCTCAGGGTGGGTAACCCCACTTTCTTTGAGTTTCCCTGGATGTGGGGGAGTTTATCCCCACTTTCATTGGATCTCCATGGATCTCAGGGTGGGTAACCCCACTTTCCTTGAGTTTCCCTGGATCTGGGGGAGTTTATCCCCAATTTCATTGGATTTCCATGGATCTGGAGCGGTTTATCCCCACTTTCCTAAAGTTTCCCTGGGTCTGGGGGAGTTTATCCCCACTTTCATTGGATTTCCATGGATCTGGGGGTTGGTAACCCCACTTTCCTTGAGTTTCCCTGATCTGGGAGGGTTTATACATTATTTCTTTGAATTTCCATGGATCTGGAGGGGTTTACACCCACTTCCCTTGAATTTCCCTGGATCCATGGGGTTCAAACCTTATTTCCTCTACTTACTTTGGATCTAAGTGGGTTTATCCACACTTACCTCGAGTTTCCTGGATCTGGGCAGGTTTATCCCTTTCTTCCTTGAGTTTTGCTGCATTTGAGGGCATTTACCCCCCTTCCCTTTTATTTTCCTGGATCTGGAGGGTTTTCCTTTATTTCTCTCAGTTTCTGTGGGGCTGGATGGGTTTCCCTGGATCTGGGGGGGGGTTTCTTCCCTATTTCCTTGAGTTTCCCTGCATCTCAGGTGGTTTATCCTTTTTTTCCTTGAATTTCCTTGGAGGGCCCATACGAGGAGCAGCTGAGGGCATTTAATTTATTGGAGGAGACTGAGGGGAGCCTTATCCCACTCTTTACATTCCTCCCCAGGGATCACTTATTCCTTAAGCACTTTTACTGTGGCTGTCCCAAAACCAGTCCCAAAGGTGCTAGACCAATAAATGTTTGAACTGGCCCATAAAATCCCTACTAGGTTACTTTTTCCAAATAAATCTGTGGCTGTGCTGGCTGGGCTCTCATTCCTGAGGCAGTTCTGGATGCTATTTTTAATCTGGGTGAGAAGATGAATCCCAAATTTCTGGACAGTGTAGGAAGGCACCTAAACTCAGGAAAAGGAGGAGAGGAGAGGAGAGGAGAGGAGAGGAGAGGAGAGGAGAGGAGAGGAGAGGAGAGGAGAGGAGAGGAGAGGAGAGGAGAGGAGAGGAGAGGAGAGGAGAGGAGAGGAGAGGAGAGGAGAGGAGAGGAGAGGAGAGGAGAGGAGAGAAGAAAAAAAAGAAGAGAAAAAAAGAATAAAAGAAGAGAAAAAAAGAAGAGAAAAAAAGGAAGAGAAAAGAGAAGATAAGAGAAAAAAGAAGAGGAGAGGAGAGAGAAGAAAAGAAAAGAAGAAATGAGAAAAGAGAAGAGAAAAAAAGAGAAGAAAAGAGGAGAAAAGAAAGAGAAGAAAAGAGAAGAAAAAAGAAGAGAAAAAAGAAGAAAAGAGAAGAAAGAGAAGAGAAAAAAGAGAAGAAAAAAGAGAAGAGAAGAGAAGAGAAAAAAGAGAAGAAAAGAGGAGAAAAAAGAAGACAAAAAAAAGAAGAGAAAGAGAAGAAAGAGAAGAGAAAAAAGAGAAGAAAAGAAGAAAAAAGAAGACAAAAAAAGAAGAGAGAAGAGAAGAAGAGAAGAGAAGAGAAGAGAAGAGAAGAGAAGAGAAGAGAAGAGAAGAGAAGAGAAGAGAAGAGAAGAGAAGAGAAGAGAAGAGAAGAGAAGAGAAGAGAAGAGAAGAATTTCTCTCCAGCTCCCATCATCCCAGAGTCATCCTTGCAACTGAATCCCGCAGGATTTCTCACCTGATGGCAACACATGTTTACAATTCCCTCTGTTTATCCACAAACACGTTTCTAATTTCATCTTTTCATGTCAGACACGCTTCACCTGCTCACCCTCCCAGACATCCACCTCGTGATTTTCCCGCTGCAGGAAGTCTGTCAGCAGACAAAACTTTGGATTTCATCAGAATTCCCTTTGATGAATGTTTATAAACTATAAAACAACAGGAATTGTGACTGAGAATTGTTCTGCAACAACACACACTGGTATCTCCTGCCAGGAGCACACCGAGGGTGCTGCCAAAATCATGGAATCACTGAGGTTGGAAAAGATCTCCAATCTGTGATGGATCACCCAGCCCACAGCACAAAAATGGGAAAATTATCCCACACACCTGCTCCTCCTTGGGTTCTCTAAGGCAGAACTGTCCCTAATTCCTGACTGAATTAATCTGACTGTCAGGATGGCTCTGGAGAAGAGCAGGATTCAGTCATGAGGGAATATCCAAGGCCTGGGAGGTGCAGATAATATAGGAATTAGAAATAAAGGAAAACCCTCCAGGCAGAAGGAGCTGGGCTGGCTGTCAGCACAATCAGGAACTGAACAGATTCAGGCTTGAAGGCAGAAACAGCCCAAAATTATTTCTAAAAGTCTTTCCTGGGAATATTTTAGTCCCCAAGCCCTTCCCCTGGGGACAGGTGCCTGTGGCACGTGGCACCTGTGTGTAAGGGTGTCACACACCAGGGAAATTCGGGGATTTTCACGTCTGGCTTTGGAAGTGCTGATGTGAAGAGAGATTTGTAAAAGGAGCTCTGGCTCTCCTCAGCTTCCCACGCTGGGAGCTGGGAATGGGAATTAGGTTAAAGAGCTCCCAAGCAGAGCATGGCACGGAATGAAAACGAGCCCTGGCCGGCACATGACAGGGATGAGCAGCAGGATTAATCCCACACTGGCACCAGGAACAACCAGCTCCCAGCCTGGCGTCGGGACAAGGCTGGAATACCTCAAATTCCACTTGAAACGGTACAAAAACAAACCAAGAAATCCTTTTATCCACTAAGTATGATCCAAGTCTGGCACGGGCAGCTCCATCCTCGGAGGGCAAATGGGATCCTGCCCTGAGCACCTCAGCCTGTCAGGGATTCCAGGAAAACTCACTGGTGATGGGAAAAGCAGCACAGAACAGACAGAGCTGAGGAAGTTTTGTGCTCCAGTCACAAACAGCTTTTACCTTTAGCTGCAGTTGGCAAAGGAAAAATATTCTTCCCAGCAATGGCACTTCCGTATGAGGCTCACACCTCATTTTCCTTATCTGCAAGAACTCCGAGATGCTATCAGCAGGTCCCCGCTTCCGTGGCTGCAGGAATGGCAAAACATTCCTGTTGTGGTGTGTGAGCCCAGCCACACTCCCTGGATGGGCTGGATTGGGAAGGAAGGGATCAGCTCCCTCTGCAAGCCTCGGCACAGGCCCCACTGCCAACAACTCCCAGCCCAAGTGGAGACCGTCCCTGCCTGGGAGCTGTGAGTTCCTGGGATCTGTGCTTCCCTTGGGATTGTGCCTCAGCTCCAGGGCTTCCACACAACACCAGCCTGTGGCTCCTGCACCTCCAGAACTGAGTGGGGGTGTCTGGGAGCCCTGCTGGAAGTGATCCCACAAGACCCAAATTTGGGGTCCCATACAATGTGACATGGTGTGAATCTGGAGACTTTGGGGAATTCTTTGGGGAATTCCCGGAGACTTTGGGGAATTCTTTGGGGAATTCTCTCCTCCCAGCCTCACCTGCCCCTCCACTTGTCTGGGAGCCTCTCAGGGATGGCCAGCACGACTTGTGGGTTCACCTTTGGGGCACAAAGATTAAAAAAGAGAGCCTCACACCAAAGGAGAGTTGTGGATCTGGCTGTACCCACCAGCTGCCACTGACACGGAGCAGTGACACCCCAGAGGAGAGGGGAGTGATGGCACAGCCAGTGGAGCAGCTGCTCCAGAACAAATCCCAAAACCTCTCACAGCAATGGAGCTCTTGGATGGTGCTCCAGCACCACAGATCCCCTGAGGGGAGGCTCCAATCCCAATTCCCAATGGGAGCCGGTGGGCATTGGCCAGACCCATCCTTCCAGAAGGCTCCAACTCCTCCTCAGCTGCCTTTGGGAATGTCTCCTCCATCTCCACAGGCACCAGAGATTATGGGAAGATTGTAAATCCCAGCATTACCAAGGCTGCCACCAACTGCTCCTAATGATGCCCCTTTGGAACATATGCTCGGCCTTCTGTCACCACACTCCAAGTGGCTTTGGGAGCAGGGAAGCCCCAGCACAGCCCCACAAACAGGATTTCACACTTCCAGGCTGGAATTCTGCCTTTGATCAGGCACTGGGAGACAGCAGCACCTCCAGGGCACCCGCACAGCTCCATAGGGAAGGACCAAATTGGAAGATTTGGGTTGGGACTTGGCAAAACTTAGCTCCTTAAAATTTAGCTCCTGACTGTGACCAGGCAGAGGGATGCCCTGATCCCCTGGGAATGTCACATTCCCAAGGCTGCCAGAGCTCAGGGAATGTTTGGATAACCCTCTCAGGGATGCTCAGGGATGCTGGGGTGTTTTTGCAGGCCTGATGATCCTGTGGGTGCTTCCAGCTCTGCTTTGAAGTGAAAAGAAGAATTCCTCCACCAGCCAGGCACCTCCAGTGCTCAGGGGAAATCGGGATGGGGGAATGTGGGACCCCCAAATCAGGGAGCACACTGAGCAGGAGCAGCAGCAGCTCTGGCAGTTTGGAAGATCCCGGCCATTCCAGAGGGAGCCTGGCTGTGCTCCTGGGAACAGCACACACAGAGCCACGCTGGGCACAGCACAGCTAATTAGTGTCCTTTTCTGTCACTAATGAGGGTGGGAAATGAGTGCTGGATGTGTGATGTCTGGATTCCAGGATGGCTGACAAGATTTCCCAGCTGAGCGAGGGACTGGGATAAATTCCCCCTGCAGGAAGGGACTCCCAGCCCCACGGGCAGGAGTGGGAGCACCAAACCCTCCTCCAGGGTGACACAGGTGAGGAACACCCAGCCAGGCTGCTCTACATCCACACACCATTCCCAGCAGGGAAAAATCCTGATTTTCAGACCTCCTTTCCTCAGGATGCTCAATCCAGGTGGTTTTCCTACCAACAAAGGTGCCCACGCTGGCACAGGGTGAGGAAACCAAACCAAACCCACAGCCCAAACCTCACACAAAGCACCAATTTTATAAACACATTTTTCCCTTTCCCTTTGGATGGTGAGGTCTGTGCCAGCTTAAAAAATCCAAGGAAATCCTTTTCCATAATCCCATTTATCGCCATGTTTCTTTGAGCCTTTTAAATAATGTCAGATAAAGGCACACCTGCAATTCCCTCTGTGTTCCAGATCAATGCAGGAACAGCTTCAGACACTTTTATTTCAAATGTCACCTCAGCAGGTGGCAGAGAAGAGCCCAGGAGGGACAGGTGACAGCAAAGCACAGAGCTTGTTTTCCACGGGCTTTCTTTGAACTTTCCTTGGAAATTATGTGGCATCAAAACCGACTTGGCACAAACAACAATTGTGGAATTAGGGCAGGACCTGGACACGGCCTTTTCCTGGATTTCCAGCTGCTATTTGGGGAATTTGGGTTGACACTCTGTATTTAAACAGTATTTATTTTATATTTCTAAGGTACAAGGTGGATTTGGTGGGCAAGGATTTATTCCAGGAACTCCTCTCAGGATTTATTCCAGGAACTCCTCCCAGGATTTATTCCAGGAACTCCTCACAGTTTAAGGTGAAACAAATCCTTAAATTTGAGTGAAATGGTGGGAACTGATTGACACAACAGATTCCAGGGCACTGCCAAGGATGGATGGATGTGCTGATGAGGATGGGGGTGTACCAAGGAAAGGGGGCACAGCCAGCAGCTCAAATCCCAATAAAAATCATGGAATCTTTTAGGATGAAAGAGACCTCGAAGGCATTGAGTCCAACCCAGCCCAACCCCAGCAGCACAGCCCATCCTTCCACAGCACAGCCAGAACCCTCTGCCTTTCCAATCTTCACAGAATCCCAGGAATTCAGCCCAAAACCTCAGCCTCAAAGTCACCTGAACACCGAGGAGCCTCAGCTGCCTCTCCAAACACATCCACAGGGATGAACACAAACCCACACAGGAGCTGCCAGGCTGCAGAGCATCCAGAGGGGAATGAGGAGAGAGCTGGGGCTGTTCCAGCTGGGAAAGGGGTCCTGAAACAGGATTTGGCTCGTAATTAACCCCCTGCATTAATCAGGCTCCTTGGAAGGTGGAATCAGCAGGAACAGCTCAGGAGTTCCTGCCTTGGTGCCCGGAGCTCCCATCTCAGCACCCAGCAGGAAGGAGGAGTCATCCCTGGCACAAGGCAGGAGCTCTGGCCCACAGGGAATGTTCTCCCCCTCAGGCATCGGTCGGGAGCTGGGCTTGGAACAAGATTGACGTGCCCTGAAAGGAACCCCAGCTCTGGGGAGCAGTGGGAGCAATTCCCACACCTGGGAATTCTCCTCTGAGCCATCCATGCCAACCTGGGAATGGGGCTGGATTCATGGGAATTCTGCATGGATCAGAGTGCCATCCATGCCCAACCTGGGAATGGAGCTGGATTTCATGGGAAGGAAGGAAATTCTGCACGGATCAAAGTGCCATCCATGCCAACCTGGGAATGGAGCTGGATTTCATGGGAAGGAAGGAAATTCTGCACGGATCAAAGTGCCATCCATGCCAACCTGGGAATGGGGCTGGATTTCATGGGAATTCTGCATGGATCAGAGTGCCATCCATGCCCAACCTGGGAATGGGGCTGGATTTCATGGGAATTCTGTATGGATCAAGGTGCCATCCCTGCCAACCTGGGAATGGGGCTGGATTCATGGGAATTCTGTATGGATCAGAGTGCCAGCCACGCCAACCTGGGAATGGGGCTGGATTTCATGGGAATTCTGCATGGATCAAACTGCCAGCCACGCCAACCTGGGAATGGGGCTGGATTTCATAGGAAGGAAGGAAATTCTGCATGGATCAAAGTGCCATCCATGTCCAACCTGGGAATGGGGCTGGATTTCATAGGAAGGAAGGAAATTCTGCATGGATCAAAGTGCCATCCATGCCAACCTGGGAATGGGGCTGGATTTCATGGGAATTCTGCATGGATCAGAGTGCCATCCATGCCCAACCTGGGAATGGGGCTGGATTCATGAGAATTCTGCATGGATCAGAGTGCCATTCATGCCCAACCTGGGAATGGGGCTGGATTTCATGGGAATTCTGCATGGATCAAAGTGCCATCCATGCCAACCTGGGAATGGGGGTGGATTCATGGGAAGGAAGGAAATTCTGCACAGATGACAGTGTCATTCCATCCTGGAATGGGGCTGGATTCATGGGAATTCTGCATGGATCAAGGTGCCATCCATGCCAACCTGGGAATGGGGCTGGATTCATGGGAAGGAAGGAAATTCTGCATGGATCAAGGTACCATCCATGCCAACCTGGGAATGGGGCTGGATTTCACGGGAAGCAGGGGAATTCTGCATTGATCAAGGTGCCATCCATGCCAGCCTGGGAATGGGGCTGGATTTCATGGGAATTCTGCATGGATCAAACTGCCAGCCACACCAACCTGGGAATGGGGCTGGATTTCATGGGAATTTTGTATGGATCAGAGTGCCACACCAACCTGGGAATGGGGCTGGATTTCATGGGAATTCTGCATGGATCAAAGTGCCATCCATGCCAACATGGGAATGGGGCTGGATTCATGGGAAGGAAGGAAATTCTGCACAGATGACAGTGTCATTCCATCCTGGAATGGGGCTGGATTTCATGGGAATTCTGCACACATCAAAGTGCCATGCCAGCCTGGGAATGGGGCTGGATTTCATGGGAATTCTGCATGGATCAAGGTGCCATCCATGCCAACGTGGGAACGGGGCTGGATTCATGGGAAGGAAGGAAATTCTGCATGGATCAAGGTGCCATCCATGCCAACGTGGGAACGGGGCTGGATTCATGGGAAGGAAGGAAATTCTGCATGGATCAAGGTGCCATCCATGCCAACCTGGGAACGGGGCTGGATTCATGGGAAGCACGGGAATTCTGCATGGATCAAGGTGCCATCCATGCCAACCTGGGAACGGGGCTGGATTCATGGGAAGCAGGGGAATTCTGCACAGCTCAAAGACAAACTCCTGCACGTGCTGGGGGCCCAGCAGGAATCCAGGCTGAGGGAACGTGACAGCAGCAGTGTCCCTGCACTCTGCTTTTGGCTGGAAATTCAGCATAGAATTCAGGATAGAATCCAGAGCGTGTGGGACTCAATAACCACCCACCTTTTTTATTTAAGGCAGCAAAAGAACTCAAATAAATCCAGTGTTCAGAGCAAAATGTGGTTATTTTGCTCCTAAGTTCCCAACCCTGCACCTCCAGCAGGTGCTGGGGAGCAGGGATTGGATACTCCCAAATCCCACTTTGCCTCTTCACCTGCATCCCAGTTTCCTTCCCAGCTCCCAGTTGAGGAAGGAAAACAAGCATCCCTCATGGACAAGGGCCAGGGGAATGCTCCTTGCTCCAGGCCAACAGACCAGGAGGTTTCACTGTGGCCAAAATGTTATTTTTGTAAATATTTGCCAAGCTTAATTACAACAAAAATATTCCAAACTTTTTTTTTTTTTTCTCCCCTCACAGAAAGCAGCAATCAAAACCTGTTGCTAAAGATTCCCTCGGAGGAGTTGAAACCCAACCAAGCAGAGCCCTCTGAAATGCAAACCCTCCCCTAAAGAGGTTAAAAGCAAAAATGGGATGCTGGAACAGCTTCTGTGTCCAAACATAGACAGGAAAACAAGCCTGGATAAAAGGAAAAATCCGGAAAGAGAACAAGGAGTGGCTGAACTGCTCCGTGTGGGCTCGGGGCAGCTGGGCTGGGCAGATGGGAACAGCCTCATCCCACATGGACACACAGCTCCAGAGGGGCTCCACGGAGCAGGAATCCTGACCATGGCACAGCAGGGCTGGAGAATTCCTGAGGGAGCTGGGAAGGGGCTGGAGAATTCCTGAGGGAGCTGGGAAAGGGCTGGAGAATTCCTGAGGGAGCTGGGAAGGGCCTGGAGAATTCCTGAGGGAGCTGGGAAGGGGCTGGAGAATTCCTGAGGGAGCTGGGAAGGGGCTGGAGAATTCCTGAGGGAGCTGGGAAGGGGCTGGAGAATTCCTGAGGGAGCTGGGAAGGGGCTGGAGAATTCCTGAGGGAGCTGGGAAAGGGCTCAGCCTGGAGAAAAGGAGGATCCAAGAGGGAAAAGCTCTGCAGCAGAGCCCTCTACAAACTTCCTGCACTTTTTTTGCCCCTCACGTTTTCTCCCAACTTTTTGATTTTCCCCTCACAGCAACGGAGACCCTGAGGGGCTGAAGCGTGGCCAGGGAAGGGAAGGGAGCTGGGAAGGGGCTGGAGAATTCCTGAGGGAGCTGGGGAGGGGCTGGAGAATTCCTGAGGAGCTGGGAAGGGGCTGGAGAATTCCTGAGGGAGCTGGGAAAGGGCTGGAGAATTCCTGAGGGAGCTGGGAAAGGGCTGGAGAATTCCTGAGGGAGCTGGGAAGGGGCTGGAGAATTCCTGAGGGAGCTGGGAAAGGGCTGGAGAATTCCTGAGGGAGCTGGGAAAGGGCTGGAGAATTCCTGAGGGAGCTGGGAAGGGGCTGGAGAATTCCTGAGGGAGCTGGGAAAGGGCTGGAGAATTCCTGAGGGAGCTGGGAAAGGGCTGGAGAATTCCTGAGGGAGCTGGGAAGGGGTTGGAAAACTCCTGAGGGAGCTGGGAAGGGGCTGCAGAATTCCTGAGGGAGCTGGGAAGGGGCTGGAGAATTCCTGAGGGAGCTGGGAAGGGGCTCAGGCTGGAGAAAAGGAGGATCCCGAGGGATCTTTTCCCTCTCTGCAATTCCCTGCCAGGAGGGCACAGCCGGGGGGGATTTGGGCTCTGCTCCCAGGGCACAGGGACAGGAGGAGAGGGAACGGCCTCAGGCTGGGCCAGGGGAGCTCAGGGTGGATTTTGGGACAATTCCTTCATGGAAAAGGTGCTCAGGTGGAATCCCCATCCCTGCAGGGATGTCACAGCCCTGTGGATGTGGCACTTGGGGACATGGATCCGTGGTGGCCTTGGCATTGCTGGGAATGGTTGGACTCCATGGTCTCAGAGGCTTTTCCAACCCCATGGATGCTGTGGGTTCATGACACCTGCCAGGAGCAGCTCCATCCTCTGCACACAAACACCTGAAGCAGAACTGGTTTCAGGCCCTTTGCTCATCCTGGATGTCCTGAGGCCAGGCCAGAGGGAATTCCTGGGAATTCCTGGTGGCTGTCACTGCTCCCACCAGCCAGGCTGGTAGGAAAAGGAACACAAACACTTGGGATTCCACAGTCAGTGCTTCCCATTAACAGCAATCCATGGAATTAAGAAGGGCACTTTCACTGCTCAGTCATACCTTCAATATCAGCTACAATTCCAGGCTCTTGGCTTAAAATGAAACCAAAAGAGAGCTTTATAAAACCTTCCAACACCACATCCGTCTTAATCCCTCTGGATTCCCTAAAATGAGACAGAAATACTGGAACTCACACAAAAGGTCATGCTGGACACCTGTGAAAGGGGAGGGCAAGACAATGCTGCTCTTCAATCATAAAATCATGGAATTCCAGACTGGTTTGTGTGGGAAGGGACCTTAAAGTCATCTCATTCCACCCCTGCCATGGCAGGGACATCTTCCACTGGATCAGGTTGCTCCATTAAATCCAACCTGCATTTAAACACTGTATTTTCTGCATCTCCCTTTGTGCCTCTGAGAAAACACCTCCCTCACTGTGCTTCATTAATAAACCTTCCCCAAGTGCTCTGAGTATCCAGATTATTATTATTATTATTATTATTATTATTATTATTATTATTATTATTATTATTATTATTCCTATCAGAAAAGTGATCAAATCACCTGTGGAGGCATCGCTTCATGTCCTTCCTGAATTGAACAGAACAGCAGGAATTGGGCCCTGCACTGGCCCCAAACCCACAGCCCTGCACCCCGACGTGCTGGTGATGAATCAGTTTGTGGAACTGAGTTCACACTGCCCTGAGAAACTCAGGCCTTTGTCCAAAAGCATTTGTCAGAACAAAAACAGAACCACCCAAAATTGAACTGTGTTCAAGTACTTAGAAAAGGAGGGAGGGCAAGGAAGGAGCAGACAGGGCTGGACATGAGGGATTTGGGCTGGAAGGGACCATCTCACGAGGATAACCACAAATTAGGGAGTGCAGGAGCCAGGAGAGGGATGGGTGCAGGATTTTCTGCAGATTCCTATCAGTGAGATGTTGTTTCCCACCCTCGGGGGCTGAGGTGGCAGTGGGAGCTGTGTAATCCCTGACACCTTCCATGGAAAAACAGCTCTCTGCTAAAAAGGCCCCACAAACCAACTGCAAACCACCCCAAAAGCAGGATCAGGAGCACTCGTGTCCCTGAGGATGAGGATCCCAAACAATCCCAAAAGGAGGATCAGGAGCACTCGTGTCCCTGAGGATGAGGATCCCAAACAATCCAAAAGCAGGATCAGGAGCACTCGTGTCCATGAGGATGAGGATCCCAAACAATCCCAAAAGCAGGATCAGGAGCACTCGTGTCCCTAAGGATGAGGATCCCAAACCACTCCAAAGCAGGATCAGGAGCACTCGTGTCCTGAGGATGAGGATCCCAAACAATCCCAAAAGCAGGATCAGGAGCACTCGTGTCCCTAGGATGAGGATCCCAACCAATCCCAAAAGCAGGATCAGGAGCACTCGTGTCCCTGAGGATGAGGATCCCAAACAATCCAAAAGCAGGATCAGGAACACTCGTGTCCCTGAGGATGAGGATCCCAAACCACCCAAAAGGAGGATCAGGAGCACTCGTGTCCCTGAGGATGAGGATCCCAAACAATCCCAAAGCAGGATCAGGAGCACTCGTGTCCCTGAGGATGAGGATCCCAAAACCACTCCAAAAGGAGGGATCAGGAGCACTCGTGTCCCTAAGGATGAGGATCCCAAACCACTCCAAAAGCAGGATCAGGAGCACTCGTGTCCCTAAGGATGAGGATCCCAAACAATCCCAAAGCAGGATCAGGAAC
>JAJEOU010002108.1:0-20151 GCA_021534815.1 Acrocephalus arundinaceus
ACCTGTCCTGCTGGATCACCAAACTCACCAGCAAAAATTCCTCCTTATCTCTCTTTATCTGAACTTCCCTTTCTGTAGTTTAAAACAACCACCACCCTTTGTCCTTATGGGACAGGTCCTACTAAAACCTTTGTCCACCCTTGCATTTCCCATGAGCCGGGTTTCCATGGCAATTGCCATGCCAGGTGACCCAGGGGTGGTGTCCCAGTGAGGGCTGCCATGGAAACAGTGCCCAGCCCTGCCCCTTTCTGTCTGCCTGAGCTGGCCTTTGGCCCTGGCAGTGGCGTTTGCTGCTGGTTCCGCGGTGCCTGAGCAGCCAGCGCGGCACAGGGCAGGTGGCCATGGCACAAGCCCCCAGCAAGGGATGCCCTCTGCCTCTGGGCACTGAAACCAGCCCTGAGCAAGAGGCTGCCACAGTGGGCTCAGTGCAGTTTCCATGGCCACAGCCCCTTGCAATGGCCCAGGGCAGCTTGGGATGATGATCCAGCCTCACTCCTGGCCCAGGCCAGGCCTGCAGTGCCCTTCCCCACAGCCTGGCTGCACACAAGCACTTCCAGGGCTCTCTGCAGTTCCCTTGCCCTCACTCTTGGCTCACTCACACACCTCCCAACAACCCAGCTGGAGCTTTGAGCTGCAAGGAGTTCAAAGCTTGTCTGTCCTTCAGCAGTTGGTCTAATTCTGCTTTCAGCCAATTCTGGATTTGTGTTTATTGCAGAACTTCCTGTGTGTCTAAAACATTCCTTGCATGGTTCTGCCTTGGGGAAGGGAAACCTCCTTGGTAGCATCCTGGGCTATGCATACTCTTGATGATGGTGTCTGTTTTCACTGGGGAAACTCAGTTTAGATTCCTCAAATAAAAGAAGAAACCCCATTTTTTGCTGAGTGTATCCAATTCTCTGAGCAAAGCAGTTCCCAGGTGAGTGAAGAGAGACAGGATGGGGTTGGGGAATTTGAAGCAAGGTTGTCCACACTGGGTCAGACCCCAAGGCACAGCTTCTCTCATCAGGCCAGACTTCCTTATGAGATACCCTGTGTCAATATCAGTCCCTAAATCCTGCAATCACCTCTTGTGTAATAAGAAAAGTAAAAAAATACACACTTTAAAAAAGAAATACATTCTTAAATGTCTTTGAAATATTTCTCCATGCCTCTAGGAAAAAAGATTCTTAGTGAACTGCACCAGGCCAGAGGGAAATCAAGGCACAGCCATGGTTTGTCAGAACTTTCTTGATCGTAATGAGCCCCGTGGTGCATCTGGTGCTGAGCCCTGGAACCTCAGGGCCTGAGAGGAAATTGCACAAACCATTCCAGGAGTCAAAGTCAGAAGAAAAACCCAAAGTCTCTTGAGGCATTATTGGGTCCCACTATGGTCAATCCTGAACACAGGCTCCTCATGAGGTCTGTAGAGGAGAGAACTGGAGGCCAGGATTGCACAAAAAACTTCTCAGAGACTCAGTGTGGGATGGAAAATCCAAAGGAAAATCCAAAGTATCTTAAAAATCTTGAGTATCTCAAAGCATTACTGAGACCAACTTTGTGTCAGTGCAAAGCTCTCAAGGGACTCATTAAAGCAGATAATTGGAGTCCAGGATTGCACAGAAACTTTTCAGAGACTCAGTGAAAAAAAGGAGTACTTAAACAAACCCTGAGTACATTGAAGTATTAATAAACCACACTGAGTGTAGTTACTGGCTAAGAATCCCAAGGGATTCGTTAAAGGAGATAATTGGGGCCATGATTGCACAAACTTTTCCTAGAGTCAGTTTGAAAAGGGAAACACCAAGTACCCTAAAACACCTGAGGTACCTTGAAGCATTAATGAGCCCCACTGAGTGTTGTTACTGACAAAGCCTCTCAAGGGACCAATTAAAGCAAATAATTGGAGGCCAGGATTGCAAAAACGTTTCAGAGACTCCAAGGCAAAAGACAAAACCCAAAGTCCTTGGAAAAACCTGCAGTCCCTGGCAGCATGAAGGAGCCCCCCAGGGCCATTGCTGACCAAGGCTCCTTCCCCAGGAACTCCTTCCAGCACATCCTGGAGGCCACTGGCATGGGAGGGGGATGCTGAGGGCAGCACAAGGGGCTGACAGTGCCCAGCCTTGCTGGGGCTGTGCCAGGAGGCCCCAGGGCCTCAGGACAAGGGGTCTCCTCAGTGTCCTTGGTGGCACAGAGGCTGCTGTGGCCCAGGGCACCAAGCCTTGGCTTCTCTTTGTCCCCACCTGTCATCCCTGCCTGCAGTTCTCTGCTCTGCCTGGGGCCTGGGGACACTTTCTGTGTCGTGTCCCTCAGTGGGACCCATTAAAACTTCCAGAAACTTTGGAGTTGGCTTCTGCCTTGGAGTTCTGGAGAGGTTTCTTCAGCTCCTTCTCAGGGACTGATGTTCAGGGCTTCAGCACAAAGCCCTGAGAGGGTCATTAAAGTCCTTGGGCTGTGTCTGTGCTGCTGAGCTGGGCTGAGCTCATCATCCAGAGGGAGATCCTGGAAACCAAGAACAGCTTAAAAACACATTTCTCTGGATGAGCAGCTTTTCTGCCAGCCCAGCAGGGCTGGGGCACTGCCTGCAGCCACCCCAGGCACAGCACAGAGGCACAGAGAGCTTCAATCACTCAGGGCTGGGAAGGAGCTGAGAAGGGACTGGGGGAGAATCACTGCCAGCCCTTGGCACAGGAACCTCTGGCTGCAGGACAATGCAGCTGCAGCTCCTGCAGTGATGTCCTCAAGCTGCAACATCCCAATGCCTACAGACTGTGTGAGTACATTCTCTGATGATCTCTTGTGTAGAGCAGCCAGGGGTGCCCAGGGCTGTGGTGCAGAGCAGGGTCCTGCAGCCCAGGGCACTGTGCTGGCCCAGGGACTCTGCTGCCTGCCAGGGACAGCTCTCAGCCAGCCCTGGGAGCTGCTCCCAGCACTGGGGGACAAGATCAGGGCGGAAGGAGACATTTGGTAAGGAGTGGAAGTGTTCTCCTTGTTTGCTGAGGATGCTGCATTGTTCAGGACTGCTCCCAGCATAACATTTAACTGCAGAACTTTACCAAGTAGATTCTATAGGGAGCACAGTGAGGCAGGGGCTGCATAAAAAGAAAAATCCGTCTTTTTTAATCTACTGTTCTGTGTTGCCTGAATGTAAAATTGCACATAGATATTCATCCCTCAGTTCAGACTTAGAAAAATTAAATTATTTTCTGGCTGACTTCAATAAACCAGGCAGTTTTAAAAATCAGCACAGAGCCCCTTATAGGCAGCAAGTGTTGCTTTACCAGCCTCCTCAGGGTTGCTCTGACATTGCCATCAGAGCCTGTAGAGCCAGAGCTGGCCCTGGTCAGTGCCTAATTTGGGAGGGTTCTGCAGGGCAGAGCTGAGCCCCCAGGGATGGGCTGGGCTCTGAAAGCCCTGGCAGGGCCCAGCCCTGGGCACAGGGAAGCAGCTGAAGGCAGGGACAGCTGCAGGCAGCAGAGCCCAGACGGGGAGTGGGGGGAAAGTGCCACCAAGCTGTGCTGGGATATTGAAAGTCCTCTAAAAACTGAACTCTTCCATGACTTCTTTTATTACAGATCCTCATGTCAAGACACTGCAAATGTCCAACAGCAGCTCCATCAGCCACTTCCTCCTGCTGCCATTGGCAGACACGTGGCAGCTGCAGCTCCTGCACTTCTGCCTCTTCCTGGGCATCTCCCTGGCTGCCCTCCTGGGCAACGGCCTCATCATCAGCACCGTAGCCTGCGGCCACCTCCTGCACAGCCCCATGTTCTTCTTCCTGCTCAACCTGGCCCTCACCGACCTGGGCTCCATCTGCACCACTATCCCCAAAGCCATGCACAATTCCCTCTGGGACACCAGCACCATCTCCTATGCAGGATGTGCTGCACAGGCCTTTATCTTTCTGTTCTTCATGTCAGCAGACTATAATCTTCTGACCATCATGTGCTATGACCGCTACGTGTCCATCTGCAAACCCCTGCACTATGGGACCCTCCTGGGCAGCAGAGCTTGTGCCCACATGGCAGCAGCTGCCTGGGCCAGTGCCTTTCTCAATGCTCTCATGCAAACGGCCAATACATTTTCCCTGTGCCATGGCAATGCCCTGGGCCAGTTCTTCTGTGAAATCCCACACATCCTCAAGCTTTCCTGCTCACGCTCCTACATAAGGGAAGTTGGAGTTATCATGTTCAGTGCCATTTTATCACTGTGTTGTTTTGTGTTCACTGTTTTCTCCTATGTGCAGATCTTCAGGGCTGTGCTGAGGATCCCCTCTGAGCAAGGACGGCACAAAGCCTTTTCCACCTGCCTCCCTCATCTGGCTGTCATTACCCTGTTTGTCATCACTGCAGTGTTTGCCTACCTGAAGCCCCCCTCCATCTCCTCCCCATCCCTGGATCTGGCCCTGTCAGTTCTGTACTCGGTGGTGCCTCCAGCCCTGAACCCCCTCATCTACAGCCTGAGGAACCAGGAGCTCAAGGCTGCTGTGTGGACACTGATGATTAGATTGTTTCAAAAACATTCAACTGCTAGCCAATTTCTGCAAATCACTCTGAATAAAAGCCATGCTTGATATTTCATGTTTGTTTTTTGGAGGTTCTATTTCTTTTAGTTTTTTTTTTAATCTAGTTTACAAATATATGTCATTGTGCCATATCTCGTTTTGTTTCTCTCCACATCCACTGTGGCCGCAGACAGTGTCAATGAGGGGCTGTGCTCTTGGTGGCTTTAAAGGAGCTCAAGGATCTCCCAGCCAAGTTTTCTGCAGAAATCCCTCTTTGGTTCCCTTCTCTGCAGCTGCAGCAGCAATATCTGTGTGCAGAGCTGGGGGCAGATCAGTGCTGGCACAGCAGCTGTGCCCAGCAGCAGCAGCAGCAGCAGCCCTTGGTGTTGCCAGTGCTGCTGCCGTGGCCCTGCCCCGCTGCCCTGCTGGCCCTGGTGTTGCTGTAGGGCCTGAGTGCTCTCGGGGCTGGGCACAGTGCTGGGGGTGGCAGTGCCGGGGCTGCAGCAGGGACAGGCCATGGGCACTGCTGGGGCAGCGCTGACGCCTCAGGCCAGGGCCTGGGGGCTGCAGGCTCCTTGCCCAGGCTCTCTCCAGAACACTTTGCCCAGGCCAATGCTGAGCACAGAAAAGCCCCGGGAGCAGCCCCAGGCTGGCCGTGGGCAGGCTGGGGGCAAACAGCATGGCTGGGGCTCTGCAAGGTCCCTGGGGGACACTGGGATCCTACTGGGATCACAGTGGGAGAGGCTGGGCCCACACTGTGGGATCATACTTGAGCATACTGGACCATACTGGCAGCATCTGGGACTGCACTGAGGGTGACTGGGAGTGGTTGTGAACAACTGGAATCAGGTTGGAAACAACTGAGGACAACTGGGAGTGACTGGGAACTTGCCGGGAGCAACTGGGATACACTGGGAGAGACTGAAACCACAGTGAGGGTAAATGGGAGCAGCTGTGCCTTTGCTGGGGTCATACTGGGATCCTGCTGGAACCACACTGGGAATGACTGGAAAGGTGCTGGCTGTGACTGGAACCATGCTGGAGGTGACTGGGAGCAACTGGGCTCACACTGGGAGTGACAGGCAGTCACTCAGGGCATGACTGGAATAATACTGGGAGTATTTGGAAGTGACTGGAGTCATACTGGGAGTGACTGGAACCAAACTGAGGGTGACTGGGTCCTCCTGGGTTCATCCCTGGAGCCACTGGGATTACAATAGGTGTGAACAGATCCTGACTGGGGGTTACTGGCAGGTAGTGTTGGGAGGAAAATGTGGAAACGTTGGGAGCAACTGGAATCAACTGGAAGGGACTGGCACCATGCTGAGGGGACGGAGACCACAAGTGGGGAATTACAATCATATTGGGAGCAACTGGGGCCACACTTGGGGAAACTGCCAGAAACTGGGATCATGCTGGAGGCAACTGGGAGTAACTGGGAAAGACTGGCATCATTCTGAGGTAACCAGAACCTTACTGGGATATACTGGCAGTGTCTGTAACCATACTGGGGAGACTGGAACCACATTGGGAACAGCTGGGACCATGCTAGGGAAAACTGGGAGTGCATGTGACCATGCTGAGAGGGACTGGGACTATTCTAGGGACAACTGGGATCATACTGGGAGGAACTGGGAACAACTGGAACTATTCTGGCAGCAACTGGGATCATGTTGGCATCACAGTGTGAGCAGCTGAGTTCATTCTGGGTGAGACTGGGGTCACACAGAGGATGACTGGACTCCTACTGGGATTGACTGGGAGTGGCTGTAAGCAACTGGAATCACACTGAAAGCAACTGGGAGGAACTGGGAGTGACTGAGAGCGTGCTAGGGGTGACTGGGATATACTGGGGGAGACTGGGAGCCATGAGGATCATACTGGAGGGTAGTGGGTTCATAGTGGTATTTACAGGGAGCAACTGGGGTAACACTGGGGGCCACTGGAATCATACTGGGAGTGACTGGCATCATACTGGGATTATAGTGGGTGTTAATGGACCCTGAGTGTTGGTCCCTTGGAGCTACCAGACCCATGCTGAGAGCCTACTGGGGATACAGTGGGAGCAACTGGGAAGAAATAGGAATGACAGGATGTATGCTGGTGACAACTGGGATGTACTGGCAGTGACTGGGATAAAACTGGGGGCAACTGAACCATGCTGGGGTAACTGGGAGTGCCTGGAATGACTGTGAGAATGTTCAGGGCAACTGGGATATACTGGGAGTGTCTGAGATCATGCAGGTGGTGACTGGGACCACACTGGGAGCCACTGGGAAATAGCTGGGGTAACTGGAACCATGCTGGGGGAAACTGGGGAGAAGTGTCAGTGACTGGGGCCTTGCTGGGACAGACCGGCATCATACTGGGAATGACTGGGACTATACTGGGGGAACTGGGAGAACTGGGAGCACACTGGATAATAGTGGGTGCAAATGGGAACAACTGGGACAGTGCTGGGGGCAATTTGCATCATAATGGGGAATGACTGGGAGTGACTGGGCTCATACTGGGAGCAAGATGGATCCTCAGGGGAGTGAGGGGAAGTGACCAGGATCATTCTGGGAGTGACTGGGCTCATACTGGGAGTGCTGAGGAAACTGGAACCACACGGACAGAGCAAGTGGGCTCATCCTGGGAGCAGCCACTTCCAGCACCAGGACCCCCAGTTCCCTCCACACCCCCAGCTGAGTGGGGGGCTCAGCCCAGGACCCCTCGTCATCCTGGGGGAGGGGACATGGTCCCCGTGTGCAGACCCAGGAGGAGTTTAGGGGGGTGGGTGGGTCGTGGGGGGACCTCCAGCAGTCTTGGGAGGGAGGGGAGAAAAGGGAGACCCCCAGGATGGGTTTGGGGGGAACCAGATTGGAGCCTCCAGATACCGAATCTGATGAGGAGAATGATGACGATGGCAGCGATGAAGGACACAGCAACCACCAGGGTGAGATTCCCACTGGGTTCCAGTGGATTTTGGGGAGTATCCAGGTTTTTTTGAGGGGACACAGGTGATCTGGGGAAGTAGCCAGGTGCATCCAAGTGATTTTTTTTTTGGGGGGTACTAAAGTGATTTTTGGAGGTACCCAGGTGATTTTGGGTGGTATCAAAATGTATCCAGGTGATTTTGGGGTTTCCACGTGTCTCTACTCACCCTGACAGGCCAGGGGAAGTTGATGGACACCATCACGTCCTCCCAGTCGATGTGGACACAGATGACCCTCGGTGACAGGGGGCCTGTGTGGGGACACCCCGACATTCAGGAGGCACCTCAACATTCGGGGGAATCTGAATCATGATTGTAAAGAGTTAAGATTTTACCTAAAGGGATGGAAGTAATTTATATGGATCAGGGTGTAAGTTACATAAGCAAACAATACGTTAATGATTATTAGATACCTAAACTAGAGCTAATTGTTGTGTTGTTTGCCATTATAAGCTTGTTTATGGAAGGAAATGGAGTAAGTGAATTGTTATAAGAACAGATTGAAACCAGTAGAACAATGACAGCACCTGGACTTTATATCAATCAATCACAAAGCAGGGGACCTTGGATTGTGCCAGAGGGTCCCAGAGACCTGAGGAAGACTCTCCTGACTTC
This sequence comes from Acrocephalus arundinaceus, assembly GCA_021534815.1. Classification (NCBI taxonomy): domain Eukaryota; kingdom Metazoa; phylum Chordata; class Aves; order Passeriformes; family Sylviidae; genus Acrocephalus; species Acrocephalus arundinaceus. Next base: position 8,073 of record JAJEOU010002108.1, read on the forward strand.
ATCCTTTGAGATCACTGACCCAATTCAAGAGAAGAATCACACACACATGAAGGACTAATAGCCTCATTTTAATACAGAGTGGGGATGGGAGGTGCTGGGGTTATGCACATGTATTGTATGTAAGATCTTGGGAAATAAATAGAGGGCAAAGAACCTTGTAGAGTGTGGTCACGCCTTTTGGAGATGACTCCCATGCCGCTTGCTGGTGTTAATAAAAATTCCACTTTCTAACTTTAGTTAGAGAGTCTCGGTCCATGATCATATCTGTTTTTAAGGAGTAACACTTGAGGAGATTGTCTGAAACTCTGGAGTTTTAGATTGCTAAAATAAAATAAGAAAACCCCTTCTTTTGGCTGAGTGCAGCCAGTTGTCTGAGCAAAGAAGGTCCCAGGTGAGTGAGGAAAGACAGGATGGGGTTGGGGAATGTAAAGCAAGGTTGTCCACACTGGCTCAGACCTCAAGGCACAGCTTCTCTGACCAGGCCAGACCTCCTTAGGAGAGACCCTGGATCAATATCAATCCCTGAATGCTGCAGTCATCTCTTCTCTGAAGAGAAAAATACACCCTTGAAAAAAGAAATGTGGGTTTATTAAAAGCTCTATTTAATATTTCTCCATAATGTTAGGAAAAAAGACTTCTGAATGAACCGCACCAGACCAGAGGGAAATCAAGGCACAGCCTTGGTTTGTCAGGACATGCTTGATCCAAATGAGCCCCGTGGTGCATTTGGTGCTGAGCCCTGGAACCTCAGGGCCTGAGAGGAGTTTGCACAAACCTTTCCAGGAGTCAAAGTCAGAAGAAAACCCAAAAGTGTCTCAAAGCAATCATGGGTCCCACTGATGTCCATGCCCAACACAGGCTCCTCATGGACTCCTTGGAGGAGAGAACTGGAGGCCAAAATTGCACAAAAACGTCTCAGGGACTCAGTGACAAAAAAGAAGTACATAAATTACCCCTGAGTACTCAGAAGTATGAATGATCCCTACTGAGTATTTTTACTGACCAAGAACCCCATGGGACCTGATAAAGTACATAGTTGGGGAAATGATTGCACAAACTTTTCCTAGAGTCAGTTTTAAAAGGAAACACCAAGTGCCCTAAAATAACTGAAGTACCTTGAAGCATTAATGAGCTCCACTGAGTGTTGTTACTGACAAAGCCTCTCAAGGGACTCATTAAAGCAGAGAATTGGAGGCCAGGATTGCACAAACCTCTCAGAGACTCCAAGGCAAAAGCCAAACCCAAAGTCCTTGGAATAACCTGCAGTCCCTGGCAGCATGAAGGAGCCCCCCAGGGCCATTGCTGACCAAGGCTCCTTCCCCAGGGACTCCTTCCAGCAAATCCTGGAGGCCACTGGCATGGGAGGGGGATGCTGAGGGCAGGACAAGGGGCTGAGAGTGCCCAGCCTTGCTGGGGCTGTGCCAGGAGGCCCCAGGGCCTCAGGAGAAGGGGTCTCCTCAGTGTCCTTGGTGGCACAGAGGCTGCTGTGGCCCAGGGCACCAAGCCTTGGCTTCTCTTTGTCCCCACCAGTCATCACTGCCTGCAGTTCTCTGCTCTGCCTGGGGCCTGGGGACACTTTCTGTGTTGTGTCCCTCCCTGGGACCCATTAAAACTTCCAGAAACTTTGGAGTTGGCTTCTGCCTTGGAGTTCTGGAGAGGTTTCTTCATCTCCCTCTCAGGGACTGATGTTCAGGGCCTCAGCACAAAGCCCTGTGAGGGTCATTAAAGTCCTTGTGCTGTGTCTGTGCTGATGAGCTCGGCTGAGCTCATCATCCAGAGGGAGATCCTGGTAACCAAGAACAGCTTAAAAACACATTTCTCTGGATGAGCAGCTTTTCTGCCAGCCCAGCAGGGCTGGGGCACTGCCTGCAGCCACCCTGGGCACAGCACACAGGCACAGAGAGCTTCAATCACTCAGGGCTGGGAAGGAGCTGAGAAGGGACTGGGGGAGAATCACTGCCAGCCCTTGGCACAGGAACCTCTGGCTGCAGGACAATGCAGCTGCAGCTCCTGCAGTGATCTCCCCAGGCTGCAACATCCCAATGCCTACAGACTCTGTGAGTACATTCTCTGATGATCTCTTGTGTAGAGCAGCCAGGGGTGCCCAGGGCTGTGGTGCAGAGCAGGGTCCTGCAGCCCAGGGCGCTGTGCTGGCCCAGGGACTCTGCTGCCTGCCAGGGACAGCTCTCAGCCGGCCCGGGGAGCTGCTGCCAGCGCTGGGGAGAAGCTGTGGGGGGAAGGAGCCACCCTGAGCAGGGCAGCAGCTGCTGCTGCTGCTGCTGCTGCTGCTGCTGCTGAGAGGGGCTGTGTGGGGCAGGGCTGCTCCCAGCTCCACACCAGCCTGGGCACAGCTGCGGAGGACACTTGCCAAAAGAAGGTAAGCCTGGCATTGCTGCAAAGATCAGGAGCTTTCCTGAGAGTGTTTTCAATTTCCTGCTTGGAGAAGGATGGGAAAGTGGGGGTGATGACAAGAAGATTTTTGCTTTTCATACATTATTCATATATTAATAGCTCTGTTAACTACTATTTTATAGTTATAAACTGTAATAATGCATTATCTCTATTAAACTTCTTTTACATACTTTTATAACTATAATCCTTAATTAACTCTATTATCTTTTTTACTCCTTCTCTTACATTTTAGAGCAATAAGCTTCTAAATACATTCTTGAAATATTGTCTAGTCTTATTATCAGGAAGGAGACCTACAAAAAGAATATTCTACAAAAATAATATTCTGTTTTCTACCTATACTATGGGCAGTCATAAAAAAAAGTGGCACAAAGCAGCCCTTGGATCTCTTCAAAGGGGTTTGACCCAGGGGTGTGTAACTAAGGCAAATGAATCTCATATTTTTTCTTCCTGTTAAAAATCCTAATTAATCAACCTTGATAAATAGTTCATATCAGGGGCTGGGTATGCCCCATCCCCACTGGGACACCTGGAAGCTTCCAAAAATGTCTGGTTTTTAATTTAGTGTTCTAATGCTGTATCAAGGGTTTTGTTTTTCTTTTGATTATAGGCAAAAGGAGGATGAGAGAAGCAGAACAGGAATTGTAATCACAGAATCACAGAACATTCTGAATCAAAAGGGACACAGGATCACCAAAGTAATGTTTAAACATTTCCAGAGACTCTCTGCCAGCTGTCTCTGCCCTGCCCTCCCAGGCGCAGCACCACCACAGCTTCTCTTGTTGCTGCACTGCCCTGATCCTGTCCCTGTCATCTGTTACTCTCAGGGAGGCTCTGGCCTTTGCAGCAGCTGAGTCAGGCACTACCCTTGGCATTCCTGCCAGGCAGCTGTGGCCATGGCAATGGGGTGTCCAAGCTTCCCTGGGACCTGTGGGGCTGTGGGCAAAGCAGTCCATGGGAAAGGGGAATGAGCTGAGCCCCCTCCCTGAGATCCCATCATGGGCACACCCAGGGATCTCCTTGCTGTGTCCTTGCCAGCTCTGAGCTGCCCTCGTGGCTGCAAATCTGTGCCAGAGCCCCTGGGAGTTCCCTGAATGTGCCACGGGGAAGTGCAGAGATGGCAGATCTGAGGAAATGCTGCTGGGTTTGCCAAGGGAGCCGGGAGTATCCTTGGCAGAAGGGGGTGCTGAGACCTTGCCCAGAGCCCTTTGGAGAGGGGGAGACATTGAGGAGTCCCTCTGCTCCGGGCAGGGTCTGGTTTATCCCAGGGTGACAGGGGAGTGTGATTGTGCTCTGATTGCAGCCAAAGCTGCAAACCCAGGGCAGTTGGGAACAAGCCCATCCAGCCCCTCACCTTCCCTGAGCCACAGGGAATCCTTCGCCTCTCACCTCTCTGTGGAAAACTCTGAGTGCAGCAGAAATGCTGGGGATTTCTGACATCACAGAACTAGGAATGAGGTTTGGGCAGGAAAACAATGGCAAAAACTCCTTTCTACTCTCCATGTCCTTTAGAAGTGGGAGTGCAGATGGCAAAAAGTCTGTTTGCATTAGGAGTGATTCCCCTGACAAATCCTGAATATCCAGCCTTGTCCCTCTGCCACATGGCCACAAACCCAGGGCAGCAGGGCAGGGATGGCTCCTGGAGAGCCCCCACGCACAGGCCTGGCTGCTCCTGGCACACTCAGACAGCACAACTGGAGCTCAGGCAGGGACCTGGGGGAAGGTTTTCCCAGAGCAGGAACAAGGGTGGGTGAGTCACCGCGGGACAGTCTGCAGGGAATGGCCCAGGTTTGGCTCAGAGCAGCCTCTGCTGACTTGTCCCTGTCCTTTCTCCATGAACAGGTGCCCATGCCCAGACACAGCAAATGTCCAACAGCAGCTCCATCAGCCACTTCCTCCTGCTGGCATTGGCAGACACGCGGCAGCTGCAGCTCCTGCACTTCTGCCTCTTCCTGGGCATCTCCCTGGCTGCCCTCCTGGGCAACGGCCTCATCATCAGCGCCGTAGCCTGCGGCCACCTCCTGCACAGCCCCATGTTCTTCTTCCTGCTCAACCTGGCCCTCACCGACCTGGGCTGCATCTGCACCACTGTCCCCAAAGCCATGCACAATTCCCTCTGGGACACCTGGAACATCGCCTACGCAGGATGTGTTGCTCAAGTGTTTTTCTTTACGTTCTTCATGTCAGCAGAATATTATTTCCTGACCGTGATGTGCTACGACCGCTACGTGTCCATCTGCAAACCCCTGCACTACGGGACCCTCCTGGGCAGCAGAGCTTGTGCCCACATGGCAGCAGCTGCCTGGGCCAGTGGCTTTCTCAATGCTCTGTTCCACACAGCCAATACATTTTCCCTGCCTCTGTGCCATGGCAATGCGCTGGGACAGTTCTTCTGTGAAATCCCACACATCCTCAAACTCTCCTGCTCCAAATCCTACCTCAGGGAACTTGGGCTTCTTGTTTTTTCCATTTCTTTAGCATTTGGTTGTTTTGTGTTCATTGTTTTCTCCTATGTGCAGATCTTCAGGGTTGTGCTGAGGATTCCCTCTGAACAGGGACGGCACAAAGCCTTTTCCACCTGCCTCCCTCACCTTGCCGTGGTCTCTGTCTTCATCAGCACTGTCCTGTTTGCCTACCTGAAGCCCCCCTCCATCTCCTCCCCATCCCTGGATCTGGCCCTGTCAGTTCTGTACTCGGTGGTGCCTCCAGCCCTGAACCCCCTCATCTACAGCCTGAGGAACCAGGAGCTCAAGGCTGCACTGTGGAGACTGATGAAGAGATTCTTAGAGAAACATTAAACTGCTGGCCAATTTCTGCAAATCACTTGAAATAAAAGCCATGTTTGATACTTCATGTTTGTTTTAATTTGAAGGTTCTTTTTCTTTGTTTTACTTTTTTGAACTTGTCCACAAAGTAATGTCGTTTATCATTTTGTTTCTCTCTACCTTCCCTGTTGCCACAGACTGTCTCAATAAGGGCCTGCTCTCTTGGTGAATTTAAGGGAACTCAAGGATTTCCCAGCTAAATCTTCTGCAGAGATGCCCCTTTGGTTCCCTTCTCTGCAGCTGCAGCAGCAATGTCTGTGTGCAGAGCTGGGGGCAGATCAGTGCTGGCACAGCAGCTGTGCCCAGCAGCAGCAGCAGCAGCCCTTGGTGTTGCCAGTGCTGCTGCCGTGGCCCTGCCCCGCTGCCCTGCTGGCCCTGGTGTTGCTGTAGGGCCTGAGTGCTCTCGGGGCCGGGCACAGTGCTGGGGGTGGCAGTGCCGGGGCTGCAGCAGGGACAGGCCATGGGCACTGCTGGGGCAGCGCTGACGCCTCAGGCCAGGGCCTGGGGGCTGCAGGCTCCTTGCCCAGGCTCTCTCCAGAACACTTTGCCCAGGCCAATGCTGAGCACAGAAAAGCCCTGGGAGCAGCCCCAGGCTGGCCGTGGGCAGGCTGGGGGCAAACAGCATGGCTGGGGCTCTGCAAGGTGCCTGGAGGCAACTGGGATCCTACTATGATCAATGTGGGATAGTCTGGGCCCATGCTGGAGGAGACTGGGATCATACTGGATCATACTGGCAGCAATTGGGACTGCACTGAGGGTGACTGGGAGTGGTTGGGAGCAACTGGAATCAAGCTGGAAGCAACTGAGGACAACTGGGAGTGACTGGGAACATGCTGGGAGCAACTGGGATACACTGGAAGAGACTGAAACCACAGTGGGGGTAAATGGGAGCAGCTGTGCCCATGCTGGGGTCATACTGGGATCCTACTGGAACCAGACTAAGAATGACTCAAAAGGTTCTGGCTGGGACTGGAGCCATGCTGAAGGTGACTGGGAGCAACTGGGCTCAAACTGGGAGTGACAGGCAGTCACTCAGGGCATACCTGGAATAATACTGGGAGTATCTGGAAGTGAATGGAACCATACTGGGGGTGACTGGAACCGAACTGGGGGTGACTGGGTCCTACTGGGTTCATCCTGGGAGCCACTGGGATTACAATGGATGTGAACAGATCCTGACTGGGGGTTACTGAGAGCTTCTGTTGGGAGGAAGATGTGGACACATTGGGAGCACCTGGGACTAACTGGAAGAGACTGGGACCATGCTGAGGGGACTGAGATCACAACTGAGGCAACTGGGATCATACTGGGATTATACTGGGACCACACTTTAGGTAACTGCCAGAAACTGGGATCATGCTGGAGGCAGCTGGGAGTAACTGGGAAAGACTGGGATCATTCTGAGGTGACCAGAACCTTGCTGAGGAAACTGGGATACACTGGAAGTGCCTGTAACTGTACTGGGGACAATGGAACCACACTGGGGGGAACTAGGAACAACTGGAACTATTCTGGAAGCAGCTGCGATAACACTGAAGGTGACTGGACTCCTACTGGGATTGAGTGGGAGTGGCTGTGAGCAACTGGAATCACACTGAAAGCAACTAAGAGGAAGTGGGAATGACTGGGAGCATGCTGGGAGTTACTGGGATATACTGGGGGAGACTTGGAGCCATGAGGATCACACTGGGGGCCTCTGGAATCGTTCTGGGAGTGGCTACAATGATACTGGGATTATAGTGGGTTTTAATGGACCCTGAGTGGGGGTTCCTGGGAGCTACCAGGCCCATGCTGAGAGCCTACTGGGGATTCACTAGGAACAAGTGGAAATGACAGGATGCATGCTGGTGATAACTGGGATGTACTGGCAGTGACTGGGATAAAACTGGGGGCACCTGAACCATGCTGAGGTAACTGGGAGTGCCTGGTAATGACTACGAGAATGTTCAGGGCAACTGGGATATACTGGGAGTGCCTGAGATCATACAGGTGGTGACTGGGACCACAATGGGAACCACTGGGAATGTGCTGGGGGGAACTGGGCACAAGTGTGAGTGACTGGGGCCCTGCTGGGAGTGACTGGCATCATACTGGACTCATTCTGGGATTGTACTGGGAGTTACTGAGGCTGTGCTAGGAGCAACTTGGAACACACTGGATGAATGTGGGAGAAAGTGGGAGCAAGTGAGAGAACTGGGACCATGCTAGGGCCAAATTGCATCATAATGGGAAATGACTGCAGTCACTGGGCTCATAGTGGGAGTGCCGAGGAAACTGGAACCACATGGGGGGAGCAACTGGGCTGATACTGGGAGCAGCCACTTCTGGCACTGAGACCACCGAACCCCTTTCCCAGCTATCCAATGCCTCCAGCCCCATCACATCAGGCCGGGTACCGGGAATCCCAAGAGTCCTGCTCAGGGAAGCCACGGGTCTCCTGAGGCTCCCCAAACCCCGTGTCTCCCTACCCCCGCCGGTCCCTCGCAGTCCCCACGTGGCCCTGGTAGAGCTTGGAGGGCCTGGCCAACAAAGCCCAACCCCCACCTGCATCCCCTTGCTCCCCGCCAGGGCTCTGCTGCCACCAGGACTCCCCAAAAACACCTCCTGGGGACCCTCCGATGTGCACCCGAGGGCATCTGAGGCTCGGCTTTGGAGCCCTGCAAGCTCCAAACATCCCCCCAGAAAAACCCCAAAGACAGGGACTCCCTGCCCTGGGGTATTTGGGGCAAGGTCCCCCTCCCCAGGCACCTGTGGGATTGGAGGTGATGGTCCCAGGGGGCTACAAGTTCAGGGAGCGCTGGAGCTGCCTGGTTCTTCCTCTCCTCTTCTTCCCCCTGCTGCCACTCTGCCTCTTCCTCCCTCCTTCCTCCTCCTCCTCCTCCATTCTTCAAAGATCTCACAGCTCGTAGATGAAGCGGGGATGGAGCCAGGACCAGTCAGAATGGGGGTGTGTGTGTGCCCTAGAAATAGCATCACTGGGAGTGACTGGTTTGTACTGGGATTCTCCTTGATTGCGCGTGGTCACCCTTGTTGCTCCTGCCAGTGAGCTGCGTCTGGTCTCATGCTCAATCTCCGGACACCCCAACCGCCATATGCAAATGAACCGACCATATGGAAAAAGACACCCAGCATCTCGCTCCACAAAAAGGTTGCCGTGACTTAAAAGGCAGTGACCAGAGAAGCACCCTAGAGCGAGCCCAAGTTCCCTCGCAGTTCCTGGAACCCCGTGGGGCGAACTCCCGGCCTGCAGCATCAGCCAGCGGAACGACGTGGACCTCCTCCTCAAGTGGTGTCCCCGCAGGCGTCCAAAGGAGCAACGGAGGCGGCGTGCGCGACCCCGCCCCGAGCTCCCCTTTGAAATAAAAGGCAATCAAAAGGAAGTAAAAAACATCTCCTGCCCTGTTTATTTTAACAATAAGGGCTTAGCTTGTGATTTTACGTACGGAGGTTGTGTTTGGTAAATGCTGATTTGCTCGATTATAATAGGAGTAGTTTTAAGTCTGAGAATCCAATCTGGCCCAGATGAATAGAGGGAATTTCTTTGCCTCAGTGGTTTGGCAAGAATTTGTGGGAGCTTCTGAATTCAGTCCATCTTGGTAGCTAAAACTGGGAATAGGAGAATAATATATTAGAATGTTTCTATGGACACTCTGCTGGGAGACTAGTGGCTTTGGATGGGAGCTACAACTGTGAATGAGAGAATTTGCAAGTCAAGAAGGAGTGAATGGAATAGCCTTGTATTGTGGGAAATTTTTCCTGCAGCTTTTTGGGTGCACACTAGAGTTGGCATGGTGCTGAGTTTTAAAACTGAAGACTCAAAGTTAAGAGACACTCTAAGTAGTTAGAAGTTACAAATGGTATGTTTATTAAACCAAGCGGGCGGCCTGGGAGTTGTCTCCAAATGGCGTGACCAACTATCATCCAAAGGTCCTTTTGCCCTCTATTTAATTTCCAAGGATCTTACATAAATACATGTGCAATAACCCAGCACCTCCATCCCCGCTCTGTATTAAATGAGGCTATCAGTCTTCATGTGTTGTGCAATTTCTCTCTGGATTGGTCGGGTGGTCTCAAGTTGGGTCAGTGGGCTTCAAACGACTGAAGTCAGGAGAGTCTTCATCAGGTCTCTGTGACCCTCTGGCACTACTCAAGGTCCCCCTGCTTTTGTGATTGATTGATATAAAGTCAGATGCTGGTTCATTGTTTTTAACTGGTTTCATCTGCTTCTTATACCAGTTCACTTCCTTCTCATTTCCTTCTTAAACAAACATAAGACTTTAATGAAATTTGTAGTTCTTTTTTACAATTTTTGTTTTATTTTGATCTGTCTTAAGGAACAATGCATCATTAGCTTGAGTCTTAAGAACTGAATAATTATGAACCTCCCAGCTTTTTTAACTTAACTTAACATTCTGATCAATATGAATTGCTTCTAACCCTTAGCCCAAAATCTTAACTCTTTAAAATGCATGATTCACTAGTTCCTTCCATCACTCCAGTATGGTCCCAGTTGCCTCCAGCTAGATCAACCCCTCAGTCCCAGTATGATGCCATTGCTTCCCAGCGTGCTCCCAGTTGCTCCCCAGTCATCCCCAGTATGGGGGATGATGGTGCAGGGTATGTCCCAGCCACTCTCTAGATACTCCCAGTATTAGTCCAGTCACTCCCCAGTATTAGTCCAGTCACTCCCAATATAATCCAAGATGAGCCCAGCGTGGTCCCAGTCATGCCAGTATGAACCAGTTGCACCCCACATGGTTCAGTTGCTCCCTTTCACCTCACATCTCTTCCAGTCACTCCAAGTCTCTCTCAGTGTACCCCAGTTCCCTTCCAGCATGATCCCATTTGCTCAAACCACTCCCAGTCAGCCTCAGTGTAGTCACACTCACTGCCAGTATGATCCAGTCACCTCCAGCAATGACCCCAGTTCATCCCAGTATAAGTCCAGTTGCTTCCAAATCACCCCCAGCATGCACCCAGTTCACTCCCAGTGTCCTCTCAGTGTCCCTGCATGATCCCAGTTTGTTCCCAGCTGCTCCTGGTCAGCCTCAGCATGATCCCCAGTCATTCCCAGTATATCTCAATTTCGTCCAGAACATAGGGCCTCCCGCAGTCTATGCTCCGCACTGCAGGGCCTCCTGATCTGCCTCAGCTCAAGTAGGTTAGAGTGCTAATGCAGGAGCATCGAACAATCGAGCAAGGTAGACAAGCTGCCAGTGGAAGTATCGACAGGTGGACTCCTAGACTGGCAGCCACATAGGGAAGAATTAATCTCCTAAGCTCGTTGCCCATGATGCTCTCCTGGTCATCCAGGGAAGAGATGCAACATACGCTGGCCCGTCGGACCGAAGGGGGACCTTCACTATGGACAGCATCCTCACTAATGTTCCATATCCATGACTGTGAGAACTTGCGCTGCAAAATCAAAACAGCCCAAGCGGGTGAAGCTTCATATGTGGTATGGTGGACGATGGTTGAAGTACAGTTTTGGGGAAGCCTGGCAGATTGACTACATCACCTTCCCCAAGACCGGCAAGGCAAAGCACTGCGCGTGCCTGCCCATGGTAGAAGAACCAACAGGATGGCTGGAGACCTCTCCTGTGCCTCATAGCTACTGCCCGGATACGCGCATCCTGGGCCCTCGAAAAGCAAGTCTGTGGAGACACAGCACCCCAGGCGAATCGAGTCAGACAACGGGACAATTCTTAAGATGGACTTATAAACACCTGGGCCATAGAAAACATAGTTATTGAATGGATACACATCCTTATCATGCAACAGCCGCCGGGAAAGTTGAACAGTGCAATGGACTATTAAAGACTACCCTGAAGGCACCTTTGGCGGACGGGACCTTCCAAGATTGGGGACAGTAACACTTAGCCCAAAGCCACTGGAATGGTAACACCCGAGGCTCCATCATCGGCTGGTCTGCCAGTCTGACACCCTTGCAACCACCTCGGGATGGGATAAAGTCCCGTGGTACACATGAAGGGATTTTAGGAAAGACTGTTTGGAATTTAATCCGACCTCAGGCAAAGGCGACCATCCGTGGGATTGTTTTTTGCTCAAGGACTGGTTATACTTGGTGGGTAATGCATAAAAGATGGAGAAACGTTGTGTAACCACAAGGAGACCTAATTTTAAGTGAGAACTAGAAATTCAGTGTGTAAGGTTTCATTCTGTGTATATATGTCATGTATCTGTGGGGTGTACATGATGTGATGGTGATAGAATAGGGGTGGATTAAAAATATGTGCTGGTTTAAAAGCAACACCAGTGAAAGACTCCAAGTCAGAAAACACAATTTAATAAGAGGAAAAGAAAAGCAAATAAGAAAGGCAAATTTAAATAAAAGTAATAGTTACAAAAAACCCCACCTCCACTGACAGAGTCAGAATACAACCTGACACCCTGTTAGGGTGGTAGTGGCAGTCGCAAAATGAGATGGTCTGGTCGAAGCAGTGAATTCCTGTAGAAAGGTTCCTGGTAGCTTTGTCTCCTCGGAAAAGTCTCCAGTGGAATAAAAGCCTGCTTGTGCTGTCACCAAACACCCTGGATTTATCCAAGGTGGGAATGCTTGGCTCCTCCCCTGGTCCTCACCTTCTCCCAATCTCTTCCAACCCCCTTGCCCTCCTCCTCCCCTCTCCTCCCGCTCTCCTCTCCTCCTCATCCGCCTTCCCACTACCGAATGTCTCCTCACTCGTTCCCCAAGAGTATATCTGGATCCCAGTCTCCCCTCAGTGTGCATCGCGTCTCCCCGGAGTGATCCAGTTACTCCAGTATGATGCCCAGTGTGATGTCAGTAACAACCATGCAATCCCATTGTACTTGTATGATCCCAT
>JAJEOU010001378.1:0-25347 GCA_021534815.1 Acrocephalus arundinaceus
ATTTTTCCGGACCCGAGGTCCTCTTTCCCAGGATCCAAACTCCTTTTTGGGGATCCAAATCCCAATTTTCCTGGGATCCAGCAGCCCATTTTTATGGGATCCCAATCCCATTTTCCGTGGACTCGACGTCCTTCTCCTCCTAGGATCCAAACTCCTTTTTTTGGGATCCAAATCCCAATTTTTCCCCGGAATCTAGCAGCCCATTTTTCCCAGGACCTGAGGTCCATCTTCCCGGGATCCAAAGTCCTTTTCTTGGGATCCAAACCCCAAATTTTTTCAGGATACAAATCCCGTTTTTTGGGATCCAATGTCCCTTTTTCCCAGGATCCAAAGTCCTTTTTTTGGGATCCAAATCCCAATTTTTCCTGGGATCCAGCAGCCCATTTTTTGGGATCCCAATCCCATTTTCCGTGGACTCGACGTCCTTTTCCTCCCAGGATCCAAACTCCTTTTTTTGGGATCCAAATCCCAATTTTTCCCCGGGATCCAGTGTCCCTTTTTTCCCAGGACCTCAGGTCCATCTTCCCGGGATCCAAAGTCCTTTTCTTGGGATCCAAGTCCCAAATTTTTTCAGGATACAAATCCCGTTTTTTGGGATCCAATGTCCCTTTTCCCAGGATCAGAAGTCCTTTTTTTTGGGATCCAAATCCCAGTTTTTCCTGGGATCCAGCAGCCCATTTTTATGGGATCCCAATCCCATTTTCCGTGGACTCGACGTCCTTTTCCCCCCAGGATCCAAAGTCCCTTTTTTTTGGGATCCCAATCCCATTTTTCGGGATCAAATCCCATTTTTCCCTGGACTCAAGCTCCCGCTTCCTGGGATCCAAATCCCGTTTTTTACCTGGCATCCAAAGCTCCTTTTCCTGGGATCCAAATCCATTTCCTGGGACTGCAGCTCCGACTTCCCGGGATCCAGCGTCACTTTTCCTTTGACTCCAAAATCCCATTTCCTGGGATCCAAACCCCGTTTTTCCCTGGACTCGGTGTCCTTTTCCTCCCGGGATCCAAGGTCCCTTTTCCCAGCTCCAAGCTGCTTTTTTAGGATCCAAATTCCCTTTTTTCCCTGGGATCCAAATCCCATTTTCCCCTGGACTCAGCGTCCTTTTTTCCTGGGATCCACCATCCCTCTTCCTGGGATCCAGCGTCCCTTTTCCCCCAGGATCCAAAGTCCTTTTTTTGGGATCCAAAATCCCATTTTTCAGGATCCCAATCCCAGTTTTTGGGATCTTTTCCTGGGATCCCACATCCCATTTTTCTCAGGACTCCAGGTCCCTCTTCCCAGGATCCAAATCCTTTTTTTTGGGCTCCAAATCCCAGTTTTTCCTGGGATCCAGCAGCCCATTTTTATGGGATCCCAATCCCATTTTCCGTGGACTCGACGTCCTTCTCCTCCCAGGATCCAAACTCCTTTTTTTGGGATCCAAATCCCAATTTTTCCCGGGATCCAGCGTCCCTTTTTTCCCAGGACCTGAGGTCCATCTTCCCGAGATCCAAAGTCCTTTTCTTGGGATCCAAATCCCAAATTTTTTCAGGATACAAATCCCATTTTTTGGGATCCAATGTCCCTTTTTTGGGATCCCAATCCCATTCTTCCCAGGATCCAAACTCCTTTTTTTGGGATCCAAAATCCCATTTTTCAGGATCCCAATCCCATTTTCTGGGATTTTTTCCTGGGATCCCACATCCCGTTTTTCTCAGGACTCCAGGTCCGTCTTCCCGGGATCCAAAGTCCTTTTTTTGGGATCCAAATCCCAATTTTTCCTGGGATCCAGCAGCCCATTTTTATGGGATCTCAATCCCATTTTCCGTGGACTCGATGTCCTTTTCCCCCCAGGATCCAAACTCCATTTTTTGGGATCCAAATCCCATTTTTCCCTGGACTCAACATCCTTTTCCTCCCGGGATCCAAGGTCCCTTTTCCCAGGATTTAGGGTCACTTTTCTCGGGATCCAAAGTCCCATTTCTTGGGATCCCAATCCCGTTTTTCCCTGGAGCTGAGCTCCGTCTTCCCAGGACTCCAGGTCACTTTTCCGGAGATCCAAAGTTCAATTTTTTGGGATCCAGATCCCATTCCTCCCCGGACTCAGCGTCCCTTTTTCCCAAGATCCAAATTCCATTTTTTGGGACCCAAATCCCCATTTTCCCCGGACTCCAGGTCCTTTTCCTCCCGGGATCCAAGCTCGCCCTTGGGATCCGAGATCCTTTTTTTCCTGGGATCCAAATCCCGTTTTTTACCTGGGATCCAAAGCTCCTTTTTCTGGGATCCAAATCCTTTCTTTGGGATTCCAGCTCCGACTTCCCGGGATCCAGCGTCACTTTTCCTTCAACTCCAAAATCCCATTTTTCCCAGGATCCAAAGTCCTTTTCTTGGGATCCAAATTCCCCTTTTTTCCCTGGACTCGAGGTCCGTCTTCCTGGGATCCAGCGTCCCTTTTCCTTGGACTTCAAAGTCCTTTTTAAAATCCCAATCCCGTTTTTTGGGATCCAAATCCCATTTTTCCCTGGACTCAGCGTCCTTTTCCCCCCAGGATCCAAATCCTGTTTTTTTCCCTGGGATCCAAGGTCCCTCTTCTCGGGATCCAAAGTCCTTTTCTTGGGATCCAAATCCCATTTTTTCCTGGGATCCAAATCCCACTCTTCCCTGGACTCAACGTCCTGTTTTTCCCGGGATCCAAAGTCCATTTTATGGGATCCAAATCCCGTTTTTCCCTGGAGCTGAGCTCCGTCTTCCCAGGACTCCAGGTCACTTTTCCGGGGATCCAAATCCCATTTTTCCCCCGGACTCAGCGTCCTTTTCCTCCCGGGATCCAAGGTCCCTCTTCTTGGGATCCAAATCCCATTTTTCCCAGGATCCAAAGTCCTTTTTTTTGGGATCCAAATCCCACTTTTCCCAGGATCCAAAGTCCTTTTTTTTGGGATCCAAATCCCATTTTTCCCAGGATCCAAAGTCCTTTTTTTGGGATCCAAATCCCATTTTTCCCAGGATCCAAAGTCCTTTTTTTTGGGATCCAAATCCCACTTTTCCCAGGATCCAAAGTCCTTTTTTTGGGATCCAAATCCCATTTTTCCCAGGATCCAAAGTCCTTTTTTTTGGGATCCAAATCCCACTTTTCTGGGATCCAAAATCCCATCTTTTCCTGGGATCCAGCGTCCCTTTTCCCTGGACTCCAAAGTCCCTTTTTTCCCCAGGATCCAAAGTTGGTTTTTTGGGATCCAAATCCCAGTTTTCCCCAGGATTTAGGGTCTCTTCCTGGGATCCAAAGTCCCATTTTTTGGGATCCAAAGTGTCTCTTCTTGGGATCCAAATCCCTTTTTATCCCGGGATTGAAAATCCCTTTTCCCAGGATCCAGTGTCCATTTTTATGGGATTCCAATCCCATTCTTCTCGGGATCCCAAGTCCCATTCCTGGGATCCCAAATCCCATTTTTGCCCTGGGATCCAAGTCCCTTTTCCCAGGATTTAAGATCACTTCTCCTGGGATCTTCTGGGGATCCGAAGTCCCATTTTCCAGGATCCAAATCCCGTTTTTCCCTGGAGCTCAGCTCCGTCTTCCTGGGATCCAAATCCTGGTTTTATGGGATTCCAATCCCAAGTTTTCCCGGGATCCAACGTCCCTTTTCCCCAGGATTTCAGGGCTCTTCCCGGGATTCAAATCCCGTTTTTCCTGGGATCCAAAATCCCTTTTTCCCCCAGGACTCCAGGTCCGTCTTCCCAGGATCCAAAGTCCTTTTTTTGGGATCCAAAATCCCATTTTTCACGATCCCAGTCCCAGTTTTTGGGATTTTTTCCTGGGATACCACATCCCGTTTTTCTCAGGACTCCAGGTCCCTCTTCCCGGGATCCAAACTCCTTTTTTTGGGATCCAAATCCCAGTTTTTCCCCGGGATCCAGCGTCCCGTTTATCCCAGGACCTCAGGTCCATCTTCCCGGGATCCAAAGTCCTTTTCTTGGGATGCAAATCCCAAATTTTTTCAGGATACAAATCCCGTTTTTTGGGATCCAAAGTCCTTTTTTTGGGATCCAAAGTCCTTTTTTTGGGATCCAATGTCCCTTTTTTTGGGATCTCAATCCCATTCTTCCCAGGATCCAAAGTCCTTTTTTTGGGATCCAAAATCCCATTTTTCAGGATCCCAATCCCATTTTTTGGGATTTTTTCCTGGGATCCCACATCCCGTTTTTCTCAGGACTCCAGGTCCCTCTTCCCAGCATCCAAAATCCTTTTTTTGGGATCCCAATGCCGATTTTTCCCCTTTCCAGCACCCAGCAGGCAGAGTCTCCATTTTTCCCACTTTTTTTCCCACTTTTTTTCCCACTTTTTTCCCCCTTTTTCCCAACTTTTCCCGTTTTTTTTCCGAGTTTTTCCCGGGATGGGGAGGGGAATTTGGGGATCCCGGAGCTTCTCCCGCCGGAATTCCCGGGAATCCTCCAGAGGCGCCTCGGCTGCTGCGGATCCTGCCCGGGAAATCCGGGAAAATCCCGGAATTCCGGCGCTCCCCGGGGGGAAATTCGGGATTTGGGGGAATTTTCAGGGATTTCAGGGGGGTTTGGATTGCTGGGATTGGGATTTGGGGAGGGAATTCTCACCAGGATGGGGCTGGAGTCATCCCAGAATTCCCAAAAAATCTCAGAATTCCCAAAAATTCCCCCAAATTCCCAAAAATTCCAGGCCATTCCTGAACTCCAGAGGGGAAATTTGGGAAAAATTTGGGGATTTGAGGGATTTTTGTTTTAATGCTGAGGAAAAATTGGGAAAAAAGTTCCAAAAATGCCAAAACCGCCGGAAAAATCCCAGGATTGGAAGCAAAAAACCAGGAAAAAACTGGGAAAAACTGGGAAAAACCTGGGTTTGTGGGAATTTTGGGGGATTTTTTTGGAATTTGGTGGGAATTTTTGGGAATTTGGTGGGATTTTGTGGGAGTTTGAGGGGATTTTTTGGGATTTGGCTCTGGGGGAGGCTGGAATGCCAAGAAGGGGAAAAATCGGGAAAAAATTCCCAAAATGCATCCAAAAATGGGAAAAAAGAGCAAAAAAACCCCAAAACTGGGTAGAAAAACACCAAAAAAAAAAAAGGAAAAAACTCTGGAATTTTCGGGAATTCCAATCTGGGATTTGGCTCTGAGGATTCTGGAATCCCAAAGAGGGGAAAAAATCGGGAAAAAATTCCCAAAATGCACCAAAACCACTGGAAAAAAACCCCAAATTGGGCAAAAAACACCAAAAAATGACAAAAAAAAAAAGGTGAAACCTCGGAATTTTGGGGGATTTTTGTGGGATTTTTGTGGGATTTTTTGTGGGATTTTTTTGGGATTGTTCGGGGAGGGGCCCCGGGGTGCCGGGATTCCCAGAATTCCCGGAATTCCCGGATTTTCCGGGTTACCTGCAGGTATCTCTCGAGCATCCTGACGATGTGTTTGTTGTTCAGGACGCTCTTGGCCACGTGCAGACTCGTCTTCTTGAACTGCTCCGCTGCCAGCTGGGAAATACAGGGAAAAATCCGGGATTTGGGGAATTCCGGGGATTCCTGAGGGATCCCGGGGGGTTGGTGGGGAAAACCTGGAAATCTTGAGAGGTTCTGGGGAATCTGGGGGGAAAAATCTGGGAATTCCTGAGAGATCTGGAGGGAAAAATCCTGGAATTTTGGGGGTTTGGGGGAGAAAATCCCAGAATTCTGGGAATTCCTGAGGGATCTGGGGGAGAAAATCCCAAAATTCTGGGAATTCCTGAGGGGTTTGGGAAAAATCCCGGAATTCTGGGAATTCCTGAGGGGTTTGGGGGAGAAAATCCCAGAATTCTGGGAATTCCTGAGGGATCCCGGGGGGTTTGGTAGGGAAAACCTGGAAATCTTGAGAGGTTCTGGGGAATCTGGGGGGAAAAATCCTGGAATTTTGGGGGTTTGGGGGAGAAAATCCCAAAATTCTGGGAATTCCTGAGGGGTTTGGGGGAGAAAATCCCAAAATTCTGGGAATTCCTGAGGGGTTTGGGGGAAATCCCAGAATTCTGGGAATTCCTGAGAGATCTGGAGGGAAAAATCCTGGAATTTTGGGGGTTTGGGGGAGAAAATCCCAAAATTCTGGGAATTCCTGAGGGGTCTGGGGGAAATCCCAAAATTCTGGGAATTCCTGAGGGGTTTGGGGGAAATCCCAGAATTCTGGGAATTCCTCAGGGGTTTGGGGGAGAAAATCCCAGAATTCTGGGGGGAAAAATCCTGGAATTCCAGAAATTCTTGAAGGGTTTGGGGGGAAAACTCCCAAAATTCCAGGAATTCCTGAGGGATCCCGGGGGATTTGGGGGAAAAAATCCTGGAATTCTGGGGATTCCTGAGAGATTTGGGGGGAAAAATCCTGGAATTCTGGGAATTCCTGAGTGGTTTGGGGGAAAATCCTGGAATTCCAGAGGGTTTGGGGGGAAAATGCTGGAAATCCTGAGGGATTCTGGGGGTTTGGGGGAAAAATCCTGGAATTCTGGGAATTCCTGAGAGATCTGGAGGGAAAAATCCTGGAATTTTGGGGGTTGGGGGGAGAAAATCTCAGAATTCTGGGAATTCCTGAAGGGTTTGGGGGAAAATCCTGGAATTCCAGAGGGTTTGGGGGGAAAATGCTGGAAATCCTGAGGGGTTCTGGGGGGTTTGGGGGGAAAAATCCCAAAATTCTGGGAATTTCTGAGGGGTTTGGGGGAGAAAATCCCAGAATTCTGGGAATTCCTGAGATTTGGGGGGAAAAATCCCGGAATTCTGGGAATTCCTGAAGGGTTTTGGGGAAAATCCTAGAATTCCAGAGGGTTTGGGGGGAAAATGCTGGAAATCCTGAGGGATTCGGGGGGGTTTGGGGGGAAAAACCCTGGAATTTCGAGAATTTCTGAGAGCTTGGGGGGAAAAATCCTGGAATTCTGGGAATTCCTGAAGGGTTTGGGAGAAAATCCTGGAATTCCTGAAGGGTTTGGAGGGAAAAACCCAGAAATCTTGAAAGGTGTTTGGGAGGTTTGGGGTGGGAAAATCCGGAATTTTGGGAATTCCTGAGGGGTTTGGAGAGGAAAAAATCCTGTAATTTTGGGAATTCTTGAGGGATTCTAGGGAGAAATTGGGGGGAAAATCCTGGAATTCTGCAAATTCCTAAAGGATTTGGGGGGAAAATCCCGGAATTCTGGGAATTCCAGAGGGTATGGGGGGGAAAATCCCAGAATTCCTGAGTGGTTTGGGGGGAAATTGAGGGAAAAAATCCTGGAATTTCTGAGAAATTTGGGAGGAAAATCCTGGAATTCTGGGGGGAAGAATCCTGGAATTCCTGAGGGATTTGGGGGGAAAATCCTGGAATTCCTGAGGGTTTTGGGGGAAAAATCCTGGAATGCCGGGAATTCCTGAGGGATTCTGGGGAGAAACTGGGGGGGAATCCTGGAATTCCAGGAATTCCTGAGGGTTTGGGCGGGAAAATTCCAAATAATTCAGGATAAATTCAGGATCATTTGGGATGGTTTCTCACCCTCCTGCTGTGCTTGTGCTCGGCTGATCCCAGGATAAATGTGGGATAATTTGGGATCATTTTTGGATAAATTCAGGATAAATTTGGGATAAATTCAGGATCATTTTTGGATAAATTCAGGATCATTTTGGATAAACTCAGGATAAATTCAGGATAAATTTGGGATAAATTCAGGATCATTTCTGGATAAATTCAGGATCATTTTGGATAAACTCAGGTTAAATTCAGGATAAATTTGGGATAAATTCAGGGTCATTTTTGGATAAATTCAGGATAACTTTGGATGGTTTCTCACCCTCGTGCTGTGCTTGTGCTTGGCTGATCTCAGGATAAATGTGGGATAATTTGGGATAAATTCAGGATCATTTTTGGATAACTCCAGGATAATTCAGGATAGATTTGGGATAATTTAGGATAACTCTGGATGGTTTCTCACCCTCCTGCTGCGGTTGTGCTCAGCTGATCTCAGGATAACTCCAGGATAATTTGGGATAACTCCAGGATAATTTGAGATAACTCCAGGATAATTTGGGATAACTCCAGGATAATTCAGGATAAATTCAGGATAACTCAGGACAAATTTGGGATAATTTAGGATATTTTAGGGATGGTTTCTCACCCTCCTGCTGCGGTTGTGCTCGGCTGATCTCAGGATAAATTCAGGATAATTCAGGATAAATTTGGGATAATTCAGGATAATTCAGGATAACTCCAGGATAACTCAGGACAAATTTGGGATAATTTTGGATATTTTAGGGATGGTTTCTCACCCTCCTGCTGCGGTTGTGCTCGGCTGATCTCAGGATAAATTCAGGATAATTCAGGATAAATTCAGGATAACTCCAGGATAATTTAGGATAACTCCAGGATAACTCAGGACAAATTTGGGATAATTCAGGATATTTTAGGGATGGTTTCTCACCCTCCTGCTGCGGTTGTGCTCGGCTGATCTCAGGATAACTCCAGAATAATTTTGGGATAACTCCAGGATAACTCCAGGATAACTCAGGACAAATTCGGGATAATTTAGGATATTTTAGGGATGGTTTCTCACCCTCCTGCTGCGGTTGTGCTCGGCTGACCTCAGGATAAATTGGGGATAAATGTGGGATAACTGCGGGATAATTTTGGATAACTCCAGGATAACTCAGGATAACTTTGGGATAATTCAGGATAAATTCAGGATATTTTAGGGATGGTTTCTCACCCTCCTGCTGCGGTTGTGCTCGGCTGACCTCAGGTGTCTCTGCAGGAGGTGGCTCTGAGCTGGGATCAGCATGTCACAGGCCAGGCAGTGCGCGGCCTCGATGCGCTTGAAGAAATGTTCCTGGCCGATCCCTGCAGGCAATTCCCCAAAAATTCCATCAGTTCCAGGGATTTGGGATGGAAATTCCATCAGTTCCAGGCATTGGGGATGGGAAAGGGCAAACCCGACCCAAATCCGGCCCAAAATTCCCTCCCTGAAGGAAAAAGTTGAGGCTTGAAAATCCCAAATGAAGCTGGAAAAATTCCCAATAAATCCAAGAAAAAGAATCCCAACCGAGCCCAAAAATTCCCAACTAAAGGCTGGACAATTCCCAAATTTTAAGCCCCAAAATTCCCAAATATTCCCGGAATTCTGGGATTTCCAGGATTTCCCACCCTTGAAGGGGTCGGGCCGGGTTTTGTTCCCGTCCTTCTCTCCGAGCTCCTGGCGCCGCCGCTCGATCTTCCGGTTCCTGTTCACGATGTACTCCTGGAAAACAGGGAAAATCCGGGAATTCTGGGAAAATCCGGGAATTCTGGGAGAGTCTGGGCTGGAAACAGTGGGAAAATCTGAGAAAATCTGGGAATTCTGGGAAAATCTGGGAATTCTGGGAGAGTCTGGGAAAATCTGGGAATTCTGGGAAAATCTGAGAAAATCTGGGAATTCTGGGAAAATCCGGGAAAATCTGGGAATTCTGGGAGAATCCGGGAAAATCTGGGAATTCTGGGAAAATCCGGGAAAATCTGGGAATTCTGGGAGAATCCGGGAAAATCTGGGAATTCTGGGAGAATCCGGGAAAATCTGAGAATTCTGAGAAAATCCGGGAAAATCCGGGAATTCTGGGAGAGTCTGGGCTGGAAACAGTGGGAAAATCTGAGAAAATCTGGGAATTCTGGGAAAATCCGGGAAAATCTGGGAATTCTGGGAGAATCCGGGAAAATCTGGGAATTCTGGGAGAGTTTCGGCTGGAAACAGTGGGAAAATCTGTAAAAATCTGGGAATTCTGGGAGAATCCAGGAAAATCTGAGAATTCTGGGAAAATCCAGGAAAATCTGGGAATTCTGGCCTAAAAACAGCAGGAAAATAGGGGAGAATCTGGGAAAATTTGGGAAAATCTGGGATAATCCTGGGAAAATCCAGGAAAAATCAGGGAGAATCTGGGAATTCTGGGCTGGAAACAGTGGAAAAATCCAGGGAAAATCTGGGAAAATTCAGGAACAATATGGGGGAATCTGGGAATTCTGGGCTTGAAACAGCAGAAAAATCCGGGAAAATCTGGGAATTCTGGGCTGGAAACAGCAGGAAAATCTGGAAAAATCTGGGAAAATCCACAAAAAATCTGAGAATTCCAGGAAAATCCAGGAAATCCACACTGGAAACAGCAGGAAATCCGGGAAAATCTGGGAATTCTGGGCTGTCACACTTCCCTAATAAAAAAATCCCAAAAAAATCCACCCCAAGGTTCTAAAAAATTCCTAAAAATCCAACTTGCAAAAATCCCCAGAAATCCTGAAAAAAAATGGGAAAAGTTTTTAAAAATAAAAAAAAATTCCAAATTTTCACTTAAAAACTCCTAAAAAAAGGATAAAAAATCCAAAAAAAAATCCCAATAATCCCAAATTTTTCCCCAATCCCAGAATTCCCAAAAATTCCCATTTTTCCCTCTGTACCTGCAGGAACTGTTGGGTTTTGTCGGGCAGTTTGGTGCTGATGTAGCACAAAAATGAGGAAAAAAATCCTCAAAAAATCCTCAAAAAATCCCTCCAAAATTCCTAAAAAATTCTAAAAAATTCCTAAAAATCCAACTTGGAAAAATCCCAAAGAAATCCTGAAAAATAATGGCAAAAAATGCAAAAAAAATCGAAAAAAAATCTGAAAAAATTCAATTTTTTCACCTAAAAACGCCTAAAAAAGCCCCAAAAAATCACGGAAAAAACCCTAAAAATTCCCAATTTTTTCCCCTAATCCCAGAATTCCCAGAAATTCCCATTTTTCCCCCGTACCTGCAGGAACTGTTGGGTTTTGTCGGGCAGTTTGGTGCCGATGTAGCGCAGCGTGTCCCGGTGGAATTGAAAAAATCCCCCCAAAAATCAGGAAAAAATCCTAAAAAATCCTAAAAAATCCTAAAAAATTCCAAAAAAATCCTAAAAAATCCTAAAAAATTCCTGAACATCAAACTTGGAAAAATCCCAAAGAAATCCTGAAAAATAATGGGAAAAGTCCTAAAAAATCCCAAAGAGATACAAAAAAATTCTGATTTTTCACCTAAAAACGCCTAAAAAAATGCAAAAAAATCGGGGAAAAATCCAAAAACTCCTAAAAATTCATAAAAATCCTAAAAAATTCCTAAAAATCCATCTTGGAAAAATCCCAAAGAAATCCTGAAAAATAATGGCAAAAAATGCAAAAAAAAATCGAAAAAAATCTGAAAAAATTCCAAATTTTCACCTAAAAACGCCTAAAAAATTGCAAAAAAAACCCTGAAAAAAATGCAAAAATTCCCAAATTTTTCCCAAGCCCAGAATTCCATAAAAAGTTGGGAATTTCCCCCGTACCTGCAGGAACTGGACGGTTTTGTCGGGCAGTTTGGTGCCGATGTAGCGCAGCGTGTCCCGGTGGAATTTGCTCTCCAGGTGTCTCTGGATCTCCTCCTCCTCCAGGCTCCGGAATTTGCACACGGAGCAGGCGAACTGGATCCTGGAAAATGGGAAAAATTCCCAAAATTCCATCAGGAACGAGCCGGAATTTAAAAAAATTCATCAAAATCCCAACAAAAAAATCCCAAAAATTAAAAAAAAAATCCCCAAAACTCAAAAAAATTTCCCCAAATCCAACAGGAACGATCCAAAATCCAAAAAAATTTCCTAAAATCTGAAAAAATTCATCCCAAAATTTAGGAAAAATAAAAATCCCCCAAATTCTATCAAATTCCCAAAAATTCCCCCCAAATTCCCAAAAATTCCCCCCAAATTTCCCCAAAACTTCCCAAAAACTCCCCCAAACTCACTCAAAATTTCCCAAATTGCCCCAGATTCCCAGAAATTCCCCAAAACTCCATAAAAATTCCCAAGAACTCCCTAAAATTCCTCCAAAATTTCCAAAACTGCCCCAAAATTCCCTAAGAATTCCATAAAACTCCTTAAAAATTCCCAGAAATCCCCCAAAAATTCCCCCAAATTCCCCAAATTTTCCAAAAATTCCCCAAATTCCAAAAGAAATCCCCAAAATTCCCCCAAATTTCCCTAAAAATTCCCAGAAACTCTCCAAAAATTCCCCTAAAACTCCTTCAAACTTCCCAAAAATTCCCCAAAACTCCCCTAAGACTTCCCAGAAATTTCCCAAAAATTCCCCAAATTCCCAAAAATTCCCCAAATTTTCCAAAATTCCCAAAAATTCCCCAAATTCCAAAAAAAATCCCCAAAATTCCCCCAAATTCCAAAAAATTCCCTAAAAATTCCCAGAAACTCTCCAAAAATCCCCCCAAAACTCCTTCAAACTTCCCAAAAATTCCCCAAAACTCCCCTAACACTTCCCAGAAATTCCCCAAAAATTCCCAAAATCCCCCCAAATCCCCCGAATTCCCAAAAATTCCCCAAAATTCCCGAATTCCCGACCTGTCCATGGCTCTGTCCCTGAGCCGGTCCCTCCGTCGCTGCTTCTCTCGTTTCTTCCTCACCTCCTCATCCTCCTCCTCCGAGCCTGCGGGAAATCCCGGAATTCTGAGCAAAAAATTCCTGGAATTCCCAGATTTTCCTGGATTTTCCCCATTCTTCCTCATTTTCCCCAAATTTTCCCTGATTTTTTCTTGATTATTCCCAATTATTTCCTGATTTTCCCCCATTTTCCTGACTTTTCTGCGCTTTTTCCCTGATTTTCCAAGTTTTTCCTGATTTTCCAAATTTTTCCTGATTTCCCCTCATTTTTCCTGATTTTTTTCCCCATTTTTGTATTTTTTTCCAATTTTTCATGATTTTTTCCTGATTTTTTCCCTATAAAAACCGGAAAAACCCAGGTTTTTTCTGATTTTCCACCATTTTTCCTGATTTTTCCCCATTTTTCACTATTTTTTCCTGATTTTTTTCCCCATTTTCCACAATTTTTTCCCATTTTTCATGAATTTTTCCTGATTTTTTCCCCATTTTTTGAAATTTTTTTCCAATTTTTCATGAATTTTTCCTGATTTTTCCCCATTTTTTCCCGATTTTTTCCCTATAAATCTGGGAAACCCCACTTTTTTCGGATTTTCCACCATTTTTCCTGATTTTTCCCAGTTTTTCCCCATTTTCCCCGATTTTTCCCCGTTTTCCCCCTGCTTTTCCTGCCTTTTTTCCGCACATTTTTCCATCGTTTTCCCAATTTTTTTCATTTTTCTCAATTTTCTCTCTAATTTTCCCCTCAGATTTTTCCCATTTTTCCTGATTTTTTCCCCATTTTTCCGGGAATTCTCCGAGAACGAATCCAGGATCTCCTAAAAAACAAAAAGAAGGAAAAGGAATCAAGGGGGGGGTGAAATTTCCTGGGAATTTCCTCTGGGAAAAGGCAAATTTGGGAATTTCCAGGGCGGTTTTTATGGATGTTCCTCCCCCAAATTCGGATTTCCGGGGAATTTTTATGGCTGGGAGTTGGGAATTCCCAGTTATTCCCAGTCTATCCCAGTTATTCCCAGTTATTCCCACTCTATCCCAGTTATTCCCAGTTATTCCCACTCCATCCCAGTTATTCCCAGTTATTCCCAGTTATTCCCAGTCTATCCCAGTCTATCCCAGTTATTCCCAGTTATTCCCAGTCTATCCCAGTTATTCCCAGTTATTCCCAGTCTATCCCAGTCTATCCCAGTTATTCCCAGTTATTCCCAGTCTATCCCAGTTATTCCCAGTTATTCCCAGTCTATCCCAGTCTATCCCAGTTATTCCCAGTTATTCCCAGTCTATCCCAGTTATTCCCAGTCATTCCCACTCTATCCCAGTTATTCCCACTCTATCCCAGTTATTCCCACTCTATCCCAGTTATTCCCACTCTATCCCAGTTATTCCCACTCTATCCCAGTTATTCCCACTCTATCCCAGTTATTCCCAGTTATTCCCAGTTATCCCAGTTATTCCCACTCTATCCCAGTTATTCCCAGTCTATCCCAGTTATTCCCAGTTATTCCCAGTCTATCCCAGTTATTCCCAGTTATTCCCAGTCTATCCCAGTTATTCCCAGTTATTCCCAGTCTATCCCAGTTATTCCCACTCTATCCCAGTTATTCCCAGTTATTCCCACTCTATCCCAGTTATTCCCAGTCTATCCCAGTTATTCCCATCTATCCCAGTTATTCCCAGTCTATCCCAGTTATTCCCACTCTATCCCAGTTATTCCCACTTATTCCCACTCTATCCCATTATCCCAGTTATTCCCACTCTATCCCAGTTATTCCCACTCTATCCCAGTTATTCCCACTCTATCCCAGTTATTCCCACTCTATCCCAGTTATTCCCATTTCCATTATCCCAGTTATCCACCTATCCCAGTTATTCCCACTCTATCCCAGTTATTCCCACTCTATCCCAGTTATTCCCACTCTATCCCAGTTATTCCCACTCTATCCCAGTTATTCCCACTCTATCCCAGTTATTCCCCATCCCCCTATCCCAGTTATTCCCACATCCCGTTATTCCCACTCTATCCCAGTTATTCCCACTCTATCCCAGTTATTCCCAGTCTATCCCAGTTATTCCCATCTATCCCAGTTATTCCCAGTTATTCCCACTCTATCCCAGTTATTCCCACTCTATCCCAGTTATTCCCACTCTATCCCAGTTTATTCCCACTCTATCCCAGTTATTCCCACTCTATCCCAGTTATTCCCACTCTATCCCAGTTATTCCCAGTTATTCCCACTCTATCCCAGTTATTCCCACTCTATCCCAGTTATTCCCACTCTATCCCAGTTATTCCCACTCTATCCCAGTTATTCCCAGTCTTATTCCCATTATTCCCACTCTATCCCAGTTATTCCCAGTCTATCCCAGTTATTCCCACTCTATCCCAGTTATTCCCAGTCTATCCCAGTTATTCCCACTCTATCCCAGTTATTCCCACTCTATCCCAGTTATTCCCACTCTATCCCAGTTATTCCCAGTCTATCCCAGTTATTCCCAGTTATTCCCAGTCTATCCCAGTTATTCCCACTCTATCCCAGTTATTCCCACTCTATCCCAGTTATTCCCCTATCCCAGTTATTCCCACTCTATCCCAGTTATTCCCACTCTATCCCAGTTATTCCCACTCTATCCCAGTTATTCCCACTCTATCCCAGTTATTCCCACTCTATCCCAGTTATTCCCACTCTATCCCAGTTATTCCCAGTCTCATTATCCCAGTATTCCCACTCTATCCCAGTTATTCCCACTCTATCCCAGTTATTCCCATCTATCCCAGTTATTCCCACTCTATCCCAGTTATTCTCTTCCAGTTATTCCAGTCTATCCCAGTTATCCAGTATTCCCACTCTATCCCAGTTATTCCCACTCTATCCCAGTTATTCCCAGTCTATCCCAGTTATTCCCACTCTATCCCAGTTATCCCAGTCATTCCCAATTATTCCCACTCTATCCCAGTTATTCCCACTCTATCCCAGTTATTCCCACTCTATCCCAGTTATTCCCACTCTATCCCAGTTATTCCCACTCTATCCCAGTTATTCCCAGTCTATCCCAGTTATTCCCACTCTATCCCAGTTATTCCCACTCTATCCCAGTTATTCCCACTCTATCCCAGTTATTCCCACTCTATCCCAGTTATTCCCACTCTATCCCAGTTATTCCCACTCTATCCCAGTTATTCCCACTCTATCCCAGTTATTCCCAGTCATTCCCACTCTATCCCAGTTATTCCCAGTCTATCCCAGTTATTCCCACTCTATCCCAGTTATTCCCACCCCATCCCAGTTATTCCCACTCTATCCCAGTTATTCCCACTCTATCCCAGTTATTCCCACTCTATCCCAGTTATTCCCACTCTATCCCAGTTATTCCCATTCTATCCCAGTTATTCCCACTCTATCCCAGTTATTCCCAGTCATTCCCACTCTATCCCAGTTATTCCCACTCTATCCCAGTTATTCCCACTCTATCCCAGTTATTCCCACTCTATCCCAGTTATTCCCATTCTATCCCAGTTATTCCCAGTTATTCCCACTCTATCCCAGTTATTCCCGTTGTTATTCCCGTTATTCCCACCTCAAACCCACTTTTTTCCCAGTTTTTTACTTTTTCCCACATTTTCCCAAAATTTTTCCCAATTTTCCTCTTTTTTTCCCAGTTTTTCCTCTTTTTTTCCCACCTTTTTCCCATTTTCCCACTTTCCTCCACTTTTTTCAATTCCTCCCTTTTTTCCCCACTTCTTTCTCTTTCTTCCCACCTTTTTTCCTTTTTCCCACTTTTTCTTTTTTCCCACTTTTCCCCACATTTTCCCTTTTTTGCCATTTCCCCCCTTTTTTCCCCACCTTCCCCCATTTTTTCTCATTTTTTCCCACTTTTTCCCCAATTTTTTCCCACTTTTTCCCCAATTTTTTCCCACTTTTCCCCAATTTTTTCCCATTTTCCCCCCAATTTTTTCCCACTTTTCCCCAATTTTTTCCCACTTTTTCCCCAATTTTTTCTCACTTTTTCCCCAATTTTTTCCCACTTTCCCAATTTTTCCCACTTTTCCCTCAATTTTTTTCCCACTTTTCCCCAATTTTTTCCCACTTTTTCCCCAATTTTTTCTCACTTTTTCCCCAATTTTTTCCCACTTTTTCCCCAATTTTTTCTCACTTTTTCCCCAATTTTTTTCCACTTTTCCCCAATTTTTCCCACTTCCCAATTTTTCCCACTTTTCCCTCAATTTTTTCCCACTTTTCCCTCAATTTTTTCCCACTTTTCCCCAATTTTTTCCCACTTTTCCCCAATTTTTTCCCACTTTTTCCCCAATTTTTTCTCACTTTTTCCCCAATTTTTTCCCACTTTTTCCCCAATTTTTTCCCACTTTTTCCCCAATTTTTTCCCACTTTTCCCTCAATTTTTTCCCACTTTTCCCCAGTTTTTTCCCACTTTTTCCCCAATTTTTTCTCACTTTTTCCCCAATTTTTTCTCACTTTTTCCCCAATTTTTTCCCATTTTCCCCCCAATTTTTTCCCACTTTTCCCCAATTTTTTCCCACTTTTTCCCCAATTTTTTCCCACTTTTTCCCCAATTTTTTCTCACTTTTCCCCCAATTTTTTCCCACTTTTCCCCCAATTTTTTCCCACTTTTCCCCCAATTTTTTCCCACTTTTTCCCCAATTTTTTCCCACTTTTCCCCAATTTTTTCCCATTTTCCCCCCAATTTTTTCCCATTTTTCCCCAATTTTTTCCCACTTTTTCCCCAATTTTTTCCCACTTTTCCCTCAATTTTTTCCCACTTTTTCCCCAATTTTTTCTCACTTTTTCCCCAATTTTTTCTCACTTTTCCCCCAATTTTTTCCCACTTTTTCCCCAATTTTTCCCACGTTTTTCCCCACGTTTTTCTCTTTCTTCCCACCTTTTTTCCCACTTTTTTTCCTTTTTCCCACTTCCCCCCCTTTTTCCCACTTTTTCCTCCTTCTCCCCACTTTCCTCCCCTTTTCCCCACATTTTTCCCTTTTTCTCCTCTCCCCACTTTTTCTCCACCTTTTTCCTTTTCCATTTTCTCCTTTTTTTCCCACTTTCCCAACTTTTCCCCACTTTTTTCCCACTTTTTGCCATTTTCCCTCTTTTATCCACTTTTTTCCAATTTCCCACTTTTTGCCATTTTTTCCCCTTTTTTCCCACTTTTCCTGATTTTTCCCCCACACTTTTCCCACCTTTCCTGATTTTTCCCCCACACTTTTCCCACTTTTCCTGATTTTTCCCCCTTTTTCCCCTTTTTTCCCTGCTTGGCAATGGGAGATTCCTCAGGGAAGGGGCTGGATCCCAAAATCCCAGATTTTATTCCCAAAATTCCCAACTTTCCCCCGTTTTTCCCGGATTTTGGGGTTCCCTGAGCACTTACACCTTTGTCAGCCTCGTCCAGGGATTTCTCCTCTCCCTCCCCTTCATCCCCTGCCGGAAAAACGGGAAAAATTAATGGGAAAAACCAGGAAAAATCAATGGGAAAAACGGGAAAAATGAATGGGTAAAAGGAATGGGGAAATTGGGAAAAATGAATGGGAAAAATGAAAAAATTAATGGGAAAAATGGGAAAAATTAATGGGAAAAATGAGGAAAATTAATGGGGAAAACGGGAAAAATGAATGGGAAAAACGGGAAAAATGAATGGGTAAAAGGAATGGGGAAAATGGAAAAAATAACGGGAAAAACGGGAAAAATTAATGGGAAAAATGGGGAAAATGAATGGGGAAAACGGGAAAATGAATGGGAAAAATGGGGAAAATGAATGGGAAAAATGGGGAAAATGAATGGGAAAAATGGGGAAAATGAATGGGGAAAACGGGAAAAATTAATGGGAAAAACCAGGAAAAATCAATGGGAAAAACGGGAAAAATGAATGGGACAAATTAATCGGAAAAATCATTGGGGAAAATGGGAAAAAATAACGGGAAAAATGGGGAAAATTAACGGGAAAAATCAACAGGAAAAATGGGAAAAATGAATGAGAAAAATGAACGGGGAAAATGGGAAAAAATAACGGGAAAAACGGGAAAAAATAACGGGAAAAACGGAAAAAATGAATGGGAAAACCAGGAAAAATCAATGGGAAAAATGGGAAAAATTAATGGGAAAAATTAATCGGAAAAATCAATGGGGAAAATGGGAAAAAATAACGGGAAAAATGGGGAAAATTAACGGGAAAAATCAACAGGAAAAATGGGAAAAATTAATGGGAAAAATGAGTGGGAAAAATGGGAAAAAATAACGGGAAAAACAGGAAAAATTAACAGGAAAAATGGGAAAAATTAATGGGAAAAATGGAAAAAATTAACAGGAAAAAGGGCGGGAATTGGGAAAAATGGCTGAAAATTCCCAGGAAAAGGCTGGAAATTCCCAGGGAAAACGGAAGAAATTCAGGAAATAGAGGCTGGAACTTTGGGAATAAAGGCCAGAAATTCCCAGGGAAAGGGCAGAAATTGAGGAACAAAGGCCAGAAATTCAGGAATAAAAGCTGGAAATTCCCAGGGAAAGGGCAGAAATTCCCAAGAAAATGTAGAAATTCCCAGGAAAAGGACAGAACTTTGGGAATAAAGGCTGGAAATTTGGGAATAAACTGTGGAAATTCCCAGGAAAAGGGCAAAAATTCAGGAAAAGGGCAGGAATTCCCAAGAAAATGTGGAAATTCCCAGGAAAAGGACAGAACTTTGGGAATAAAGGCCGGAAATTTGGGAATAAAATGTGGAAATTCCCAGGGAAAGGGCAGAAATTCCCAAGAAAATGTGGAAATTCCCAGGAAAAGGGCAAAAATTCAGGAAAAGGGCAGAAATTCCCAAGAAAATGTGGAAATTCCCAGGAAAAGGACAGAACTTCGGGAATAAAGGCTGGAAATTCAGGAATAAAATGTGGAAATTCCCAGGGAAAGGGCAGAAATTCAGGAAAAGGGCAGAAATTCCCAAGAAAATGTAGAAATTCCCAGGAAAAGGACAGAACTTTGGGAATAAAGGCCGGAAATTCAGGAATAAAATGTGGAAATTCCCAGGGAAAGGGCAGAAATTCCCAAGAAAATGTGGAAATTCCCAGGAAAAGGACAGAAATTCCCAAGAAAATGTGGAAATTCCCAGGGAAAGGGCAGAAATTCCCAAGAAAATGTGGGAATTCCCAGGAAAAAGGCAGAAATTGAGGGAAAAGGTGGGAATTCCCAGGAGAATTTCGGGAGCAAATCCGGAATTCCCAGGATTTGGGCGTTACCGTGCTCGGAGTCGCGCTCGCTGTCGCTCCGGGGATTTTTGGCCTCGTCCCCGGCGTCGTTCCCGTCGTTATTCCCGGAATTCCCGTCGTTATTCCCGTCGTTATTCCCGGAATTCCCGTCGTTATTCCCGTCGTTATTCCCGGAATTCCCGTCGTTATTCCCGTCGTTATTCCCGGAATTCCCGTCCCCGCTGCGGCTCCGTTTGCGTTTCCGGGGCCCCTCGGGCTCCCAGCGCCCCCCGGAGCGAGCGCGGAGCCCCCGGCGGCGGCCCTGGAACATCCCGGGAAAATCCCGGAATTCCGGGAAAAAACAGCGGGAATTAGGGATGGGAAACAGGAGAGAATTCCCGGGAATTCCAGGAAAAAACAGCGGGAATTAGGGATGGGAAATGTGAGAGAATTCCCGGAAAAAACGGGAATTAGGGATGGGAAACGGGAGAGAATTCCCGGGAATTCCAGGAAAAAACGGGAATTAGGGATGGGAAATGTGAGAGAATTCCGGGAAAAAACGGGAATTAGGGATGGGAAACGGGAGAGAATTCCCGGGAATTCCAGGAAAAAACAGCGGGAATTAGGGATGGGAAACAGGAGAGAATTCCAGGAAAAAACGGGAATTAGGGATGGGAAACGGGAGAGAATTCCCGGGAATTCCAGGAAAAAACAGGAATTAGGGATGGGAAACGGGAGAGAATTCCTGGGAATTCCAGGAAAAAACGGGAATTAGGGATGGGAAACGGGAGAGAATTCCTGGGAATTCCAGGAAAAAACGGGAATTAGGGATGGGAAACGGGAGAGAATTCCCGGGAATTCCAGGAAAAAACGGGAATTAGGGATGGGAAAGGGGAGAGAATTCCTGGGAATTCCGAGAAAAAACGGGAATTAGGGATGGGAAACGGGAGAGAATTCCAGGAAAAAACGGGAATTAGGGATGGGAAACGGGAGAGAATTCCTCGGAATTCCAGGAAAAAACGGGAATTAGGGATGGGAAACGGGAGAGAATTCCTGGGAATTCCGGGAAAAAACGGGAATTAGGGATGGGAAACGGGAGAGAATTCCTGGGAATTCCAGGAAAAAACGGGAATTAGGGATGGGAAACGGGAGAGAATTCCCGGGAATTCCAGGAAAAATCGGGAATTAGGGATGGGAAACGGGAGAGAATTCCCAGGAATTCCAGAAAAAAACGGGAATTAGGGATGGGAAACAGGAGAGAATTCCTGGGAATTCCGGGAAAAAACGGGAATTAGGGATGGGAAACGGGAGAGAATTCCTGGGAATTCCAGGAAAAAACGGGAATTAGGGATGGGAAATGGGAGAGAATTCCTGGGAATTCCAGGAAAAATCGGGAATTAGGGATGGGAAACGGGAGAGAATTCCTGGGAATTCCAGGAAAAAACGGGAATTAGGGATGGGAAACGGGAGAGAATTCCAGGAAAAAACGGGAATTAGGGATGGGAAACGGGAGAGAATTCCCGGGAATTCCAGGAAAAAACGGGAATTAGGGATGGGAAACGGGAGAGAATTCCCAGGAATTCCGGGAAAAAACGGGAATTAGGGATGGGAAACGGGAGAGAATTCCTGGGAATTCCAGGAAAAAACGGGAATTAGGGATGGGAAACAGGAGAGAATTCCTGGGAATTCCGGGAAAAAACGGGAATTAGGGATGGGAAACGGGAGAGAATTCCAGGAAAAAACGGGAATTAGGGATGGGAAACGGGAGAGAATTCCTGGGAATTCCGGGAAAAAACGGGAATTAGGGATGGGAAATGGGAGAGAATTCCTGGGAATTCCAGGAAAAAACGGGAATTAGGGATGGGAAACAGGAGAGAATTCCCGGGAATTCCAGGAAAAAACGGGAATTAGGGATGGGAAACAGGAGAGAATTCCTGGGAATTCCGGGAAAAAACGGGAATTAGGGATGGGAAACGGGAGAGAATTCCTGGGAATTCCGGGAAAAAACGGGAATTAGGGATGGGAAACGGGAGAGAATTCCTGGGAATTCCAGGAAAAAACGGGAATTAGGGATGGGAAATGGGAGAGAATTCCCGGGAATTCCAGGAAAAAACGGGGGAATTAGGGATGGGAAACGGGAGAGAATTCCTGGGAATTCCAGGAAAAAACGGGAATTAGGGATGGGAAAGGGGAGAGAATTCCTGGGAATTCCAGGAAAAAACGGGAATTAGGGATGGGAAACAGGAGAGAATTCCTGGGAATTCCAGGAAAAAACGGGAATTAGGGATGGGAAACGGGAGAGAATTCCCAGGAATTCCAGGAAAAAACGGGAATTAGGGATGGGAAACGGGAGAGAATTCCCAGGAATTCCAGGAAAAAACGGGGGAATTAGGGATGGGAAACAGGAGAGAATTCCTGGGAAAAGTTGGAATTCTGGGCATAAAGGGTGGGATTGTGGGATAAAGATTTGGAATTTTGGGAAAAGGTTTGGAATTTTGGGAAAAAGAATTGGGATTTCGGGAATAAAGAATTGGGAATTTGGGATAAAGGGTTGGGAATTTGGGATAAAGGGTTGGGAATTTGGGATAAAGGGTTGGGAATCTGGGATAAAGGGTTGGGAATTTGGGATAAAGGGTTGGGAATTTGGGATAAAGGGTTGGGATTTGGGATAAAGGGTTGGGAATTTGGGATAAAGGGTTGGGATTTGGGATAAAGCGTTGGGAATTTGGGATAAAGGGTTGGGATTTGGGGAATCCGGGGGTGAAGTTTTGGGATGCAGCTGCTCCGTTTTAGGCTGGGGAAAAGTGGGAAAAAGTGGGAAAAAATGGGGGAAGTGGGAATAAGGTGGGAAAAATGGGAAAAATGGGAATAGAGTGGGAAAAAGTGGGAACAAGCTGGGGAAAAGTGGGGGAAAGTGGGAAAAAGTGGGAATAGGAAGGAGAAAACTGGGAGAAATGGGAAAAAACGGGAAAGAAGTGGGGAAAGTGGGGAAAAAGTGGGAATAAGGTGGGAAAAGTGGGAATAGGATGGGGAAAAGAGGGAACAAACTGGGAAAAGTGGGGGAAAAAGTGGGAATAAGGTGGGAAAAAATTGGGAAAAAGTGGGAATAAGGTGGGGAAAAGTGGGAATAAAGTGGGAAAAAGTGGGAAAAGAGGGGAAAGAGTGAAGAAAAGTGGGAAAAAGTGGGAACAAACTGGGAAAAAGGAGGGGGAAGTGGGAAAAAGTGGGAATAGGGTGGGGAAAAGTGGGAATAGGGTGGGGAAAAGTGGGAATAGGGTGGGGAAAAGTGGGAATAGGGTGGGGAAAAGTGGGAAAAAATGGGAATAGGGTGTGGAAAAGTGGGAATAGGGTGGGGAAAAGTGGGAAAAAGTGGGAAAAAATGGGGGAACTGGGGAAAAAGTGGGAATAGGGTGGGGAAAAGTGGGAATAGGGTGGGGAAAAGTGGGAAAAAGTGGGAAAAAATGGGGGAACTGGGGAAAAAGTGGGAATAGGGTGGGGAAAAGTGGGAATAAAGTGGGAATAAAGTGGGAATAAAGTGGGAAAAGTGGGAATGCAGCAGGAATTGTGTGACTCACCACGTGCAGGCCGCTGCTCCAGGGCATCGCTCCCATGGCTCCCATCCTGTCCCTCCTCCTCATCCCGTAGGGGCCTCGGCCCAGCCCCGGCATTCCCGGCATTCCCGGCATTCCCAGCTCCCCGGGGTAGTCGGGATAGTCGGGATAATCGCCGGGATAATCGGGATAATCGCCGGGATAGTCGGGATAATCCCCGGGATATTCCCCGGGATACTCCAGGGCCTGGGAGAAGAGCGAGGGCAGCGCCCGCAGAGAGATAGATCCCCACTTTTCATTCCATTTTTCCAGCCCCAATCCCGAATGTGTCATTCCCATTTTCCAGCCCCAATCCCGATGTTCCATTCCCATTTTCCAGCCCCAATCCCACTTTTCATTCCCATTTTTCCAGCCCCAATCCCAATGTTTATTCCCATTTTTCCAGCCCCAATCCCACTTTCATTCCCATTTTCCCTGCCCCAATCCCACTTTTCATTCCCATTTTCCCAGCCCCAATCCACTTTTCATTCCCATTTCCCAGCCCCAATCCCACTTTCCATTCCCATTTTCCCAGCCCCAATCCCACTTTTCATTCCCATTTCCCAGCCCCAATCCACTTTTCATTCCCATTTTCCAGCCCCAATCCCACTTTTCATTCCCATTTTTCCAGCCCCAATCCCAATGTTTATTCCCATTTTCCAGCCCCAATCCCACTTTTCATTCCCATTTTTCCAGCCCCAATCCCACTTTTCATTCCCATTTTCCCAGCCCAATCCCGTGTTCATTCCCATTTCCCACCCCCAATCCCACTTTCATTCCCATTTTTCCAGCCCCAATCCCACTTTTCATTCCCATTTTTCCAGCCCCAATCCCACTTTTCATTCCCATTTCCCAGCCCCAATCCCGATGTTCATTCCCATTTTCCAGCCCCAATCCCACTTCTCATTCCCATTTTTCCAGCCCCAATCCCACTTTCCATTCCCATTTTCCCAGCCCCAATCCCACTTTTCATTCCCATTTTCCCGCCCAATCCCAGTTTTCATTCCCATTTTCCCGCCCCAATCCCAGTTTTCATTCCCATTTTCCCAGCCCCAATCCAATGTTCATTCCCATTTCCCAGCCCATCCCACTTTTCATTCCCATTTTCCCAGCCCCAATCCCACTTCTCATTCCCATTTTTCCAGCCCCAATCCCACTTTTCATTCCCATTTTCCCAGCCCCAATCCCAATGTTTATTCCCATTTTTCCCAGCCCCATCCCAATGTTTATTCCCATTTTTCCAGCCCCAATCCACTTTTCATTCCCATTTTCCAGCCCCAATCCCACTTTTCATTCCCATTTTCCCAGCCCCAATCCACTTTTCATTCCCATTTTTCCAGCCCCAATCCGCATGTTTCATTCCCATTTCCCAGCCCCAATCCACTTTTCATTCCCATTTCCCAGCCCCAATCCCACTTTTCATTCCCATTTTTCCAGCCCCAATCCCGATGTTCATTCCCATTTTTCCAGCCCCAATCCCACTTTTTCATTCCCATTTTCCCAGCCCCAATCCCACTTTTCATTCCCGTTTTTCCAGCCCCAATCCCACTTTCCATTCCCATTTTTCCAGCCCCAATCCCCACTTCTCATTCCCATTTTTCCAGCCCCAATCCCACTTTTCATTCCCATTTTTCCAGCCCCAATCCCACTTCTCATTCCCATTTTTCCAGCCCCAATCCCACTTTTCATTCCCATTTTCCAGCCCAATCCCACTTTCCATTCCCATTTTTCCAGCCCCAATCCCGATGTTCATTCCCATTTTCCAGCCCCAATCCCAGTTTTCATTCCCATTTTCCCAGCCCCAATCCCACTTTTCATTCCCATTTTCAGCCCAATCCCAATGTTTTTTCCCATTTTTCCAGCCCCAATCCCAATGTTTATTCCCATTTTTCCAGCCCCAATCCCAATGTTTATTCCCATTTTTCCAGCCCCAATCCCGATGTTCATTCCCATTTTTCCCTTCCAGCTCTTTCCGCTTCGATTCCTTCGACGCCTTCGACTCCCGGGGCTCCCGGGATCCCTTCCGGGCCGGATTCCCCCTGGACGTCCCCGGCAGCTCCCGCTCCTCCCTGGGCCTCCGGAATTCCGGGAATTCCCCCGGGAACCACCCCGGGAATCACCCCGGGAATCCCCGGAGCCGCTCCCAGCCCCGGGGGCGCCTCCCGGGCCCTTTCCCGGGAAATCCCCGCGGAATTCCGGGATCGTGC
>JAJEOU010001379.1:0-23777 GCA_021534815.1 Acrocephalus arundinaceus
CCAGCTTCTTTTCTCAGCAGAAATCAAGGGGAGCCGGTATACCACGACTGCCTAGAGACCATCAAAGCTACCTACTCCAGCTCTCCAGATCTGAAAGAAACCCCTTTTAATGATGCAAAACCCTAGTTCGCTGATGGAAACAGCTATGTCATCAGTGGAAAACAACATGCTGGGTATGCAGCTACCACCTGCAGAGAGGTAATAGAATCTGGGCCTTTGCTGACAGATACCGCTGCAGAAAAGGCCAAGAAAAGTGCTTCAACTCATGCTTTAGAAATAGCAAAAGGAAAGAAAATAAACACCTATACAGACTCAAGATATGTGTTTGGAGTTGTACATGCACATGGAACCATTTGGAAAAGAAGGGGATTGTTGAATTCACAAGGGAAGAACATCAAACATGCTCAAGAGATAATGCGACTATTGGCAGCAGTCCAGCTGCCTGAGAAAGTAGCAATTATGCATGTTAAGGCACACCAGAAGGTGAGCTCAGAATTGGAGGAAGGAAAAGAGGTGGCAGCAGAGAGGCAAAAGAAGCAGCAAAATTTAAGAAGGCAGTTGAAGGAGCCTTGATTCCAGACGATCAGATCTCCCTTGAAGGTAAACCAGTATATAATAAATTAAGATAGAAAACTGATTAAGAGACCAAGAGGGAACATATAACCAAGAGGGATGGGCTCTTACTGCAGAAGGGAAGCTGGTCATCCCCTCCCATTTATTATGGTCATTAGTAAGGGAGGAGCATCAGCAAACACACTGGAAAATAGATGCCTTGTATAGCTATCTAATTGAAAAGATTACTGCCAGGAATTTATATGCTACCATTACTCAAGTGACCCAGAAGTGTGACCTTTGCCTCCAGACTACCCCAAGAATACCCTGTAATGGTTTCACGTTTCCCAAATTCTGTTTGCCAAATTTAGTGTAGTGGTTTGAATGTTTATTCTCTTTTTCTCTGTGAGACAGGATCAGGAGAGAAGCAAAGCAGGCCCAAACTTAAAGTGTACAAAGATTTATTTACACACACTGAAAGAAAAAAAAAGAGAATCAAAATGAAACTTTCAAAACAGTCCTCCTCCTTCACCCTCCAAGTGTTCACTTCCCACTAACAACATAAAGAGACAAACCTGTGATTTCAGCCAATTTCACGATTAAAAAACCCCAAAAACTTTCATCAGCTCTTTGGGAGAGGAGTCTCTCTTAGAACTCCCATGGTAACATCACCACAAGAAACAGTCCTCTGTCCAGCATGTCCATCTTCAGAGCCATCAGAGACTGGCTCTGCCGGACATGGTGGAAGCTTCTGGCAGTTCTCATAGAAATTATCCCTTTTGTCCCCTCACTACAAAAACCAGGCCATGTAAAACCCAACAGTGGGGAACCCCTTGGCACTGGCCATGTTTCCAGCCCTTTTGTCCTTCTTTCTCTGTCCTGCTGCTTCCTGGGCATGTCCTCTTGGAATTCCTGCTCACTCTCTCTTTGCCCTGGACCATGGGAGCAGCTGGGCAGGGACTCCCAGTCAGGCTCTCTGGTGTCTCTCACAGAGAGGGAGGAGATGAGGAGGGTTCACAGGGCTCCATTGCTCCCAGAGCTCTTCCAGGGTGTGGAGGAGCATGTCCACCTCACAGCACAGCTGGAAAAGCAGCAGCTGCTCCCTGTCTGTGGCACTCGGTTCCCTGCTCTCTCCACAGCCTTCCCAGCCTGGCCCCAATGCTCCTCCACACCAATGTCTTCAGTCTGGACGGAGTGGTGGAATCATGCATGTGGAATCATGATTAGCTCGGGAAGAATTACAACAGTTAATGGGCACTTTAGGATCCTGGAGAAAACAGGTACCTGGATTTTCTATCACTGCTCGTGAAGCCCAAAACTGGGGCAAGAAAATAAAACTACAATAAGATGACCACAGAGCGGGTATTGGTTTATTTTAGTGCTGGGAGTGAGGGGGATCTCTCCGCCAAAACTCACTCAGTCTTCTTTATCCACAATTACATCTTAAAAGTCCTTCCACTCAATGTCACAAATACAACATATCATTGGCATACTTGTATTTGCATAAAGCTGTGGCATGGTTTTATAACAGTTTATTGCTTTGCTGCAGGTGTCAGTTTCTTTCTGTGCTGGTCGCCAGCCATCTGGTGGCCTTTTGATGAAGGTTCTTGTAGTCCTCCTCACTTTGATCTTTTTACCTCTATCTTCAGTGCATGCTTGGTGCTTCTTTATTTTTCAGTGTAACTTGTTTTTAGCTTATTTTGCAGTTTGCAAGTTCCGTTAAAACATGCTGCCTTGCTATTTTAGATGCTATTGCATGTTTTCCCACTTGAATGTTACCTCCCTTGCTCCGCTATCTTGTTTGCTCTGCTATCTAAATTGCTTTACTCCCACATCCTGTTATAATATTACTTCTGATTACCTTTCTTTACATACTACTTAGGTTTCAATCCCCCCTTTCTTTTTCCTTTTGTGAATTCTTTCCTCCTTCATTCTCCAGAAATATGTTTTTCTTCCTATTTTCAATTTTTATCTCTTCCAATTATCATAAGACACTGTGGTTTGCTAACACACCACAAAAAGCAC
This sequence comes from Acrocephalus arundinaceus, assembly GCA_021534815.1. Taxonomy (NCBI): domain Eukaryota; kingdom Metazoa; phylum Chordata; class Aves; order Passeriformes; family Sylviidae; genus Acrocephalus; species Acrocephalus arundinaceus. Next base: position 2,578 of record JAJEOU010001379.1, read on the forward strand.
TGGCTAAATATGCATGTACACAAAATGATTATTCTTAACAACAAGATTCTCATGAATAATTGTTTTAACCTATTTAGATTGGGGAATCAAGATGTAAGTGTCTCCCATAAGTGAGTTTGACCAAGATGCATAATCCTTTATTACAACATGGAGTATCTTTGCATGTTACCAGAGTGGATGTCTATTTGTTGTTATTTGCCCTGACTGATCAAGGTAAGTACATAAGGCCTTGTCCAGACCTAGCTGGGTCACTCGTGCCATGGAGTCAGGAGTCCAGATGGTTTCAGTTTGCAGTGTGCACGTTCCTGCAGGCTGGGGTTGAGGCAGGAGTGTGCTCCTGCTGTCCCAGGCTGGCAGGGGCAGAGAGGGACCGGTGCTCTGGCTGCTCTTGAGGGGACACTGAGGAGCTCCTGAGCCTGAGGAAGCCGTGCAGCACAAGGTGCAGTGCTGGCAGAGAGGGTGTCAGGGTTCAATGGTGCTGGAGAAGATTTCCTGGGGGCAGTGCTGGAGAGATTTCCAGAGCTGCCCCCAGCACTGGAGGTGCCCCAGCAGTGCCAGCACAGGGGACGGGCACTGCCCTGGCCCTGTTGCCACCTCAGGGCTGGCACAGCCAAGGGGACAGTGGCCTCTTGCCCACTGGGCACCCCTGGGCTACTGTCCCATTGCTGGCACTGCACCCCCAGGAAATCTTCTCCAGCACCATTAAACCCTGACACCCTCTCTGCCAGCACTGCACCTTGTGCTGCACGGCTTCCTCAGGCTCAGGAGCTCCTCAGTGTCCCCTCAAGAGCAGCCAGAGCACTGTTCCCTCTCTGCCCCTGCCAGCCTGGGACAGCAGGAGCACACTCCTGCCTCACCCCCAGCCTGCAGGAACGTGCACACTGCAAACTGAAACCATCTGGACTCCTGACTCCATGGCACGAGTGACCCAGCCAGGTCTGGACAAGGCCTTATGTACTTACCTTGATCAGTCAGGGCAAATAACAACAAATAGACATCCACTCTGGTAACATGCAAAGATACTCCATGTTGTAATAAAGGATTATGCATCTTGGTCAAACTCACTTATGGGAGACACTTACATCTTGATTCCCCAATCTAAATAGGTTAAAACAATTATTCATGAGAATCTTGTTGTTAAGAATAATCATTTTGTGTACATGCATATTTAGCCAGTGCTTTTTGTGGTGTGTTAGCAAACCACAGTGTCTTATGATAATTGGAAGAGATAAAATTGAAAATAGGAAGAAAAACATATTTCTGGAGAATGAAGGAGGAAAGAATTCACAAAAGGAAAAAGAAAGGGGGGATTGAAACCTAAGTAGTATGTAAAGAAAGGTAATCAGAAGTAATATTATAACAGGATGTGGGAGTAAAGCAATTTAGATAGCAGAGCAAACAAGATAGCGGAGCAAGGGAGGTAACATTCAAGTGGGAAAACATGCAATAGCATCTAAAATAGCAAGGCAGCATGTTTTAACGGAACTTGCAAACTGCAAAATAAGCTAAAAACAAGTTACACTGAAAAATAAAGAAGCACCAAGCATGCACTGAAGATAGAGGTAAAAAGATCAAAGTGAGGAGGACTACAAGAACCTTCATCAAAAGGCCACCAGATGGCTGGCGACCAGCACAGAAAGAAACTGACACCTGCAGCAAAGCAATAAACTGTATAAAACCATGCCACAGCTTTATGCAAATACAAGTATGCCAATGATATGTTGTATTTGTGACATTGAGTGGAAGGACTTTTAAGATGTAATTGTGGATAAAGAAGACTGAGTGAGTTTTTGGCGGAGAGATCCCCCTCACTCCCAGCACTAAATAAACCAATACCCGCTCTGTGGTCATCTTATTGTAGTTTTATTTTCTTGCCCAGTTTTGGGCTTCACGAGCAGTGATAGAAAATCCAGGTACCTGTTTTCTCCAGGATCCTAAAGTGCCCATTAACTGTTGTAATTCTTCCCGAGCTAATCATGATTCCACATGCATGATTCCACCACTCCGTCCAGACTGAAGACATTGGTGTGGAGGAGCATTGGGGCCAGGCTGGGAAGGCTGTGGAGAGAGCAGGGAACCGAGGTGCCACAGACAGGGAGCAGCTGCTGCTTTTCCAGCTGTGCTGTGAGGTGGACATGCTCCTCCACACCCTGGAAGAGCTCTGGGAGCAATGGAGCCCTGTGAACCCTCCTCATCTCCTCCCTCTCTGTGAGAGACACCAGAGAGCCCTGACTGGGAGTCCCTGCCCAGCTGCTCCCATGGTCCAGGGCAAAGAGAGAGTGAGCAGGAATTCCAAGAGGACATGCCCAGGAAGCAGCAGGACAGAGGAAAGAAGGACAAAAGGGCTGGAAACATGGCCAGTGCCAAGGGGGTTCCCCACTGTTGGGTTTTACATGGCCTGGTTTTTGGTAGTGAGGGGACAAAAGGGATAATTTCTATGAGAAGCTGCCAGAAGCTTCCACCATGTCCGGCAGAGCCAGTCTCTGATGGCTCTGAAGATGGACATGCTGGACAGAGGACTGTTTCTTGTGGTGATGTTACCATGGGAGTTCTAAGAGAGACTCCTCTCCCAAAGAGCTGATGAAAGTTTTTGGGGTTTTTTTAATCGTGAAACTGGCTGAAAATCACAGGTTTTGTCTCTTTATGTTGGTAGTGGGAAAGTGAACACTTGGAGGGTGGAGGAAGAGGACTGTTTTGAAAGTTTCATTTTGATTCTCTTTTTTTTTTTTCTTTTAGTGTGTGTAAATAAATCCTTGTACACTTTAAGTTTGGGCCTGCTTTGCTTCTCTCCTGATCCTGTCTCACAGAAGAAAAAAGAGAATAAACATTCAAACCACTACACTAAATTTGGCAAACAGAATTTGGGAAACGTGAAACCATTACAGGGTATTCTTGGGGATAGTCTGGAGGCAAAGGTCACACTTCTGGGTCACTTGAGTAATGGTAGCATATAAATTCCTGGCAGTAATCTTTTCAATTAGATAGCTATACAAGGCATCTATTTTCCAGTGTGTTTGCTGATGCTCCTCCCTTACTAATGACCATAATAAATGGGAGGGGATGACCAGCTTCCCTTCTGCAGTAAGAGCCCATCCCTCTTGGTTATATGTTCCCTCTTGGTCTCTTAATCAGTTTTCTATCTTAATTATTATATACTGGTTTACCTTCAAGGGAGATCTGATCGTCTGGAATCAAGGCTCCTTCAACTGCCTTCTTAAATTTTGCTGCTTCTTTTGCCTCTCTGCCTGCCACCTCTTTCCTTCCTCCAATTCTGAGCTCACCTTCTGGTGTGCCTTAACATGCATAATTGCTACTTTCTCAGGCAGCTGGACTGCTGCCAATAGTCGCATTATCTCTTGAGCATGTTTGATGTTCTTCCCTTGTGAATTCAACAATCCCCTTCTTTTCCAAATGGTTCCATGTGCATGTACAACTCCAAACACATATCTTGAGTCTGTATAGGTGTTTATTTTCTTTCCTTTTGCTATTTCTAAAGCATGAGTTGAAGCACTTTTCTTGGCCTTTTCTGCAGCGGTATCTGTCAGCAAAGGCCCAGATTCTATTACCTCTCTGCAGGTGGTAGCTGCATACCCAGCATGTTGTTTTCCACTGATGACATAGCTGTTTCCATCAGCGAACTAGGGTTTTGCATCATTAAAAGGGGTTTCTTTCAGATCTGGAGAGCTGGAGTAGGTAGCTTTGATGGTCTCTAGGCAGTCGTGGTATACCGGCTCCCCTTGATTTCTGCTGAGAAAAGAAGCTGGGTTAACAATGTTAGTTATGACTATTTCTACATCATCTCCTTTGACCATGATGGCTTGGTATTTCAGGAACGTTTCTGGGGAAAGCCAGAGCTCGCCTTTGACTTCCAGCACTGCAGACACTGTGTGAGACACTAGTACAGTCATCTCCTGGCCCAAGGTGAATTTGCGTGCTTCTTGGATATTTAGCACATTTGCTGTGACAGCTCTGAGGCACCCTGGACATCTCCTGGTTGCTGCATCCAGCTGCTTAGAAAAGTAGAGCAACTGCTCTTCAATATGGGCTTAGGTCCTGTGCTACAATCCCCAGGGTAATTCCCTGTTTCTTGTGGGAAAACAGAAAGAATGGTTTACTCATGCCTGGAAGTCCTAGACCTGGAGCTGACATGAGAGCCTTCTTTAGCTGGCGAAAGGCGTTTATGGCCTCCTCTTCTTGTGTAGTCCACTGGAGATCTCTGTTTCCATTTGTAATGAGCACATACAGAAGTTTACAAGCAATCTATAGTTGTATATCCATAATCTACACTATCCAGTCATCCCCCAAAAGGTTTGCAGTTTCTTTATTGTCTGCGGTTTTGGGTTTCGACATATCGCTTCTTTATGATCTTGCCTCAAAGTCCATTGTCTAGCACTAACCTCATAACCTAGGTAGATCACTTTCTGCTTTACTACCTGAGCCTTTTTCTTCGATACCTGTACCCCTGGAGTCCTAGAAAGTTTAAGGGTCTTACTGTCTATGCCACACACGTAACTTTTGTCCAGGTGGCTATGAGGAGGTCATCTATGTACTGCAACAGCTTTCCTTCTTCTGCTGGAGCTTCCCAGGACTCTAAGTTTTTTGCAAGTTGTTCTCCAAACAAAGTGGGCGAGTTCTTGAATCCCTAAAGCAAAACCATGCATGTGAGCTGAGTTTACACTCACTCTTAGGGCTTTCCCATTCAGATGCAAAAATTTTCTGGCTGGCTTCATGGAGAGGGAGGCAAAAGAAGGCATCTTTCAGATTGAAAACAGTAAACCAAGGTAGCTTTGGTGTTAAGCATGATAACAAAGTATATGGATTTGCCACTATGGTGTAGAGGTCCTCAGTTATCTTATTGACAGCCCATAAGTCCTGCACCACTCGATATGACCCACTGGGTTTTTGAACGGGTAAAATGGGAGTGTTGAAGTCAGATTGACACTCTTAACAACTCTAATTGCAAAAAGTTCTCAATTATTTGGCTAATTCCTTCCCTAGCTTCGTCTTTCAAGGGGTACTGTTTAATTTTAACTGGTTGTTTCCCCTCTTTAGTTTAATTACTATAGGAGGTGCATTTTTTGCCCTCCCTGGTACATTGGAAGCCCACATCCCAAGAAACACCTAGCTAATTATTTTGTCACTAATTTCCTCTTCAGTTTCAATAGCTGTTAACATTAAACTCAATACTTCCACATGTTGTTGATTGTTTACCTCCACAGTAATTTCCAAATTTTTAAAAGGGTTGCTTCTCTTTGTTCTAATAAATCTCTACCTAAAAGTGCTTTCGGAGAATTGGGCACATAGAAGAACTTACGAATGCCCAATTGTTTCCCAAGTTTGTACCTCAATGGTTTGCAAAAATATCCTTTTCAGATCGACTATTTGCCCTTTGCACCACAACATAATCATTCCCCACAGGCACTAAAGCTTTATTTAAAATTTAATGTATTGCTCCAGTATCAATCAAAAATCTCACCCTTTCCCTTTGTCTTGGTTTTGAAAAGACAGGTATCTTATAAAGAGGGGCAGGACCTCTCTTGGAATGGATAATTCAAATCTTCTCCCTCCAAATTATTATAATTTAGAAAAATTAAAACATCTTTCAGGCAGGGATATGGGGATAGGAATAACAGTTCTTTACTAATATGTATAACAAGGCAAACAAACAACAACAACTACAGCATTAATAGTGAAGAGAACCAGGGACCTTGAGGGCTGCTGTGCTTCACAAAGCCCAGGGCAGTCTGATCTCTTGGGACTCTGAAAAGCACCAAGCTAGAACGATGAGAGATCCCGGGCTGGTGGATCAGATAAAATCTGGAGCTCTGTCAGTGGTCACTGGAAGGGCAGGGATGTCCCGACAGGACAGGGCATTGCAGGGTCACGGCATAGCAGAAAAAAACTTCAAAGCAGTGCCAAGAAAGCAGCAGCAGTGGGGGCAGGACAGCAGGAGGAGACCTCAGGATTTCTTGAGCACACGAGCAGAAGGATGGTAGCTTTCCTCAGGATCAGACCCGGTGGTGTCAGTGAAAACTCCTTCACAGCAAGCAGCAGCCTGACTATCTTCTCTCTGATGCCGAGAACAAGAGAGTGAAGCTGCCCCCAGCCCTGTCTTTTTCCTGCCCCCCCAAAACCTCGCATTATTTTCCCCCTCTGAGAGAAACTCCCCGAGACAAAAAGAAAGAGTGTTGCTAAGTGCCATGCTCCATCTTTTTGTCTCACCTGAGTACAAATAAGTACCCAGTAGCTGCCTCACAAATCTTGGGAAAACATTCTATAGGTAAAAAAACAAAACAAGAAACAAACCTAACCCCCAACATTATCTCCCCCAATTTTTTTCTCATACTAACATATTACATTGAATTTAAACCTCTAAACCATATACATACATGCACTACTTTAATTATATACATGCATACATGCAGATATGGATAAGGACACAGTGGCATGGGTAGTTCACCTTAAAACAAGGTCTCCTTGAGGTATGCATCGGATCTATCTTTTTGCATTACTCACTAGGTGCAACCTGGTCCCTGAGCGAAGACAACCCCATGGATGGGATGGTCTTTGCTGAAGGCAGAATTAACTTAAACAGTTTTTCTTAGCATACTTCTCATGTGTACTACTGGAACTTTATCTATTGTTCTCAGGGGCTCAGACTGGGCAGAGCCTGCTCAGTTGGTGGAACTTCTGGTGTTTACTAACTACATGGCTTTTGCTAAATTAATCTCCTAGTTCTTGAAAGTCTCCCTACTCAGTGCCTTCGAAGTGGTTTTAAACAGGCTATTGCATCGTTCAACTTTCCCAGCAGCTGGTACATGATAAGGGATGTGATATATCTATTCAATACCATGTTCTTTAGCTTAGGTGTTTATAAGGCTGTTCTTGAAATGGGCCTTATTGTCTGACTCAATTCTCTCAGGGGTACTATGCCTCCACAGGACTTGTTTTTTAAGGCTTAGGATGGTGTTCTGAGCAGTAGCATGCGGCACAGAGTAGGTCTCTAGCTATCTAGTGGTGGCTTCTACTATGGTCAGCACATAGCGCTTGCCTTGGCGGGTCTGGGGAAGGGTGATGTAGTCAATTTGCCAGGCTTCCCCATACTTATATTTAGACCACCGTCCACCATACTATAGGGGCTTCACTGGCTTGGCCTGCTTGATCGCAGTGCATGTCTTGCAGTCATGGATAACCTGAGAAATACTGTCTATGGTTAGATCTACTTCTCGGTCTCGTGCTCACTTATAGGTGGCATCTCTGCCCTGATGTCCTGAGGCATCGTGGGCCCATCAAGCTAGGAACAACTCTCCTTTGTGTTGCTAGTCTAAGTCTTTGATACATCTATCTTGGCAGCCGGATCTACTTGCTTGTTGTTTTGGTGCTCTTCATTAGCTCTGCTCTTGGGGACATGGGCATCTACATGGCGGACTTTCATAGGTAGCTTCTCTACCCGAGTGGCAATGTCCTTCCACTCATCAGCAGCCCAGACTGGTTTTCCCCAACGCTGCCAGTTGGCTTTTTTCTACTTTTCTAGCCAACTCTACAGAGCATTGTCCACCATCCACGAATCAGTGTAGAGGTAGAGCTTTGGCCACTTCTCTCTTTCAGCAATGTCCAGGGCTAACTGAACGGCTTTGAGTTCAGCAAGTTGACTCGATCCACCTTCTCCTTCAGTGGCTTGTGCAACCTGTCGTGTGGGGCTCTATAAGGCTGCTTTCCACTTCCAGTTCATGCCTACAATACGACAGGAACTATCAGTGAAAAGAGCGTACTGTGTCTCTTCTGCTGGCAGTTGGTTATATGGTGGTGCTTCTTCAGCCCGTGTCACTTGTTCCTGCTCCTCTTCGTCCATGAGACCAAAGCTTTCACCTTCCGGCCAGTTGGTAATTACTTCCAAAATCCCAGGGAGGTTTGGGTTTCCAATACGGGCGCGCTGTGTGATGAGGGCAATCCACTTGTTCCATGTGACGTCAGTGGCATGGTGGGTAGAGGGAACCTTTCCTTTAAACATCCACCCCAGCACAGGCAGTCGGGGTGCCAGAAGGAGTTGTGCTTCTGTGCCAATCACCTCTGAGGCAGCCTGAACTCCTTCATAGGCTGCTAGAATTTCCTTCTCTGTGGGAGTGTAGTTGGCTTCGGACCCTCTGTAGCTTTGGCTCCAGAATCCCAGTGGTCGGCCTTGAGTCTCCCCAGGCACCTTCTGCCATAGGCTCCAGGACAGGCCACTGTTCCTGGCAGCTGAGTAGAGCACATTCTTTACCTCTGGTCCCATCCTGACTGGGCCAAGGGCTACCGCATGAGCGATCTCCTGCTTGATCTGGGCAAAGGCTTGCTGCTGTTCAGGGCCCCAGGGGAAATCATTCTTCTTGCTGGTAACCAGGTAGAGAGGGCTCACAATCTGGCTGTACTTGGAATGTGCATTCTCCAAAAGCCTATGGCACCTAGGAAAGCTTGTGTTTCCTTCTTGCTGGTCGGTGGAGACATTGCAGTGATCTTGTTGATCTCTCGGGCAGGTTCCTTGACCTTGCTCCTCTTGATGGCAAAGCCGGCTTCCAGGAGAATCTGGATGATCTTCTCCCCTTTCTCAAACACTTCCATTGCTGTGTTCCCCCACACAATGATGTCATCGATGTACTGCAGATGTTCCTGAGCCTCACCCTTTACCAGTGCAGCCTGGATCAGTCCATGGCAGATGGTGGGGCTGTGCTTCCACCCCTGGGGCAGTCGGTTCCAGGTGTACTGCACACCCCTCCATGTGAAGGCAAACTGAGGCCTGCACTCTGCAGCCAGAGGAATTGAGAAAAATGCATTGGCAATGTCAATAGTGGCGTACCACCTCAATGCCTTGGACTCCAACTTGTACTGGAGTTCCAGCATGTCCGGCAAAGCAGCGCTCAGCGGTGGAGTCACCTCATTCAAGGCACGATAGTCCACAGTCTCCATTCTCCATCAGACTTGCTGTCACGGGTTAAAGTCGCTGGCTTAATGCCACCGTTCTTTAAAATAACGCTGTGAGACAGACTGGGAATAAAGCAGAGCAGGCTCCAACTTAGAAATGGGAAGAAAACTTTATTAACTCACACTATATAAGAAAAAAGTAACAGGAAGAAACAGCATCAAAAGTGAAAAGAGCCTCCCAAACTACTCTTTCTCTCCCCACCAAAATTCCCACCAAAACCTTCTGAGACAAAACCTGGAACTTCCAGCTTAAAATATTAAGGGAGAGGAGTCTTCCTTGTGCCCTATAGAAACTCCCACAAGAAACACAGTCTCTTGTAGTCTGCACTCTTCACAAATGACCCACCCATATAGAGGAAATATATATTTGAGAAGTCCTCCTTCCCAAGGGACAGTGCTCTCACCACCACCCAGGGACTAGAAAACTGCTTGTAGGGTTCTCTTTTAAGGATGCTTCTGGGACACAAGTCCCCCCCATTTCTCCCTCGGGGAAAAGGGTTCCAAGAACAGAGGCCTCTTCTGAGGGCACCACCACACCCTCTCAATCTTCTGTTCACTCACTCTGGCACTGGCATTTCCCCTACACACTGCAACCTTGCATCCCCCTAAACACAGTTTCCATAAGTTACAGGAGCGTTAGTGCAGTCTCTATGGCCACTATAAGGGAAGTCCGGCCAAGGCCACTCCATCATCTCTTCTTATCTTCAGCTGACATTACAAGTCCCAGGCTGTCTCTCCCATCACTTACAGCTGATCCAACACTCCGGGGAGGGGAGTAGCGGGGGCTCGGCACCAAAGACCCAAAGACATCCCAGGTGTTAGAATCTTCCACCTCTCCATTCTCAGTTGGTCTGGCGGGCTAGACCATTCTCCTTCCCCCTCCGGTCTGGAGGAGGGGGTGGGGGAGCCCAGCCAAGGCCAGAGCTCACAGGCATCTCTGCTGGCCCAGATCCAACAGCAGCCAGGCCCGCAGACAGCAGTGCCAGCAAGCCAGCAAACTGCTGTCCAGGCCTAACCCCCCAGGCACAGGCGGCATGGCAGGCCTTGGCCTTGGCCAAGGGAGGCCTTCCCTCCCCTCCTGGCTGTGGAGGAGGAGGGAGGCCTGTGTGCTCTCTCTCTGGAGGCAGAAGATGAAAAGAGAATGCTCCACCTCCCCCACAGACTGAAATGTGTGTTCACAGAGATGAAATGACCTTTCATTGGTTCAGAAGGTGCCAATCTCTGAACCAAGACTCTCTCACTTCCTGCGGTGGGTCAAACCACGACACTTGCGCACAGGCCAGATGGAGCTGTTGAAGGGTGAGTGGGTTTTGCTGACCACCCCTTGGCTCTCCAGCTCCCGGATCATCTTGTGGATGGGGATCACGGCATCTCAATTGGTCTGATACTGCCGGCGGTGCACCGTCGAGGTGGTAACTGGTACTCGTTGCTCTCCTACCTTCAGGAGTTCTACTGCAGATGGGTTCTCTGACAGTCCAGGCAAGGTGTTCAATTTCTTGATGCCCTCTGCCTCCACAGCAGCTATTCCAAAAGCCCATCTGAGTCCCTTAGGGTCTTTGTGATACCCATTCCTGAGGAAGTCAATGCCCAGAATAGACGGGGCCTCTGGGCCAGTTGCAAGCAGATGTTTCTGCCACTCCTTCCTGTCAGGCTCACCTCGGCTTCCACCAGAGTCAGTTGTTGTGATCCCCCTGTCACCCCAGCAATGGAGATAGGTTCTGCCCCCACATGTCCCGATGGCATCAGGGTACACTGCGCACCTGAAATATATTCCCTCTAGCCAGCCCCCAAGCTCTAGCTAGCTCAGTTTCTCAGGGGCTTTAGGGAGATATATTTCATAGAGACAGAATAAAGATCTCAAAAGGGTGGCTCTCACCCCTCAGCTTCAGTCCAAGCTTTATTCTTCATGTGGTGTTCCAAGGGAGTGAAGAGAGAAAGAGAGAACAGGAAGAGACAGGGGTTTATCTAGTTTAGGGCCAAGGAAAGATATTGGCCCTGAGCCAAAAGGGTCAGGAGTAGGTAAGATAGGGAGGAAGGGTCCAACTACATGGCACAGGCTTCAGGGGGACTCTGAGGGGAAAAACCATTTCTCAGAGGAATAAAACACACACCAGTATCTGCCAAAGCTTCATATTTCTGTGGCTCTGATGTGCCAGGCCATCGAATCCACACCATCCAAAAGACTCGGTTTTCCCATGCCTCTTCCTGGCTAGAGGCAGGGCCCCTCTAGCACTGGTTATTATTCCCTTCCTGGGCATACACAGTGGAGGTTCCTTCAAGGAGATCCGGCAGATCATCCTCACTTCTGTAATACCTGGTGGCTCGGTCATGGGAGGCTGAGGCTACCTCCATTTTAGTGGGACCCCCTCGGTTAGTGTTTCTCTCCTTGAGCTCACGCACCCGTGCTGCCAGGGCAGAAGTGGGTTTCCCATCCCACCTTCCCATGTCTTCCCCATGATCACGCAGGAAAAACCACAGGTCAGCCCTTGGGGTGTACCCTCTCTCTCTAGCTGGAGGGCGTTGGGCTCTGGCTCTGGGGCCTGTGACTTGCACCGGTGCCGCATGGGAACTGTTCCTCCTCATCTCCTCCCTCACCTCCCTCATCTCCTCTTTGAGTTCCTTAACTACTGCAGAGACCTGAGGCTGCATTGGGCCACTGATCATGCTCTCATAATTTCTGAGCCTGTTGGCGACAGAACCCACTGTCTCTCGGTTGCTATCAGGATTGATCATTGCAATGAAGGTGGTGTATTGAGATGGCCCTTTACTTGCCAGGTTCCACAACTTCTGCTCTGTGCACCTGACCTTGTCAGGGTCATTATCATGCTGTCCATCCCTCCCAAAAAGTACCTCTAATACTGAGCCACTTCCCTCAGCTGTTGGATCCCTTCTTCAAGGGTCTTCCAGTACATTCTGTGATGGTGCTCCTGCATTCTGTCTCTCTGGACAAACTTCTCCCTTACACTCATTAAAAGTTGCTCCCAGAGGGGAAGAGGCCCTTGCTCCCTTACAAATACTTGATTCATTCCCTTACACTCATTAAAAGTCGCTCCCAGAGGGGAAGAGGCCCTTGCTCCCTTACAAATACTTGATTCACCCTGAGTCCTGGGTCAAGGGTCCCAATTCCTTGCCTCACCACCATCCAGTTGCACGCCTGTACCTATAAGGTCCCAAACCCGAAGTAACCAAGTTGTATAAGCCTCACGTCCCTGTCGTGCAATATCTTTTTGCAGATTGCGTAGACTTTCATATGTCAGGGACTCAGTGATAATCTCAACCTCTGGCACCCCTGTGGGCTGTGAGGGCCCTCCTTTCTTATCCTTATTACCTGGGTGTTCTGATTTCATCTTATACTTCTTTGTTTCTACAGGGGCAACTGCGGCTGGTTGTGACTGCCCCTGTGGTTCAGCTGGAGCCTGGACGGTTGTAACGTCTGTGGGTTCCACTGGTGCACCATCGGATTCTCCCTTTTCAGGGCAGGGGGAAGGCTTCCCGCCAGCTGGGGAAGTGCATTCTTTCAGCACCTGGCCCATCTCACGTATCTCCTTCACCAGAACCCCCACCCAACCCGTCTGGTTCATTTCTGGGGTGGGCTGCGGGACAGGGTCAGGCAATGGGCCAGCATCCCCAGTCTCTGGGGCAGTATCAGGCTCCACGGCAGCATTCCCAGTCTCTGGGGCAGTGTCAAGCCCCACGGCATTATCTCTATTCAGTGGGCAGTATCAGGCTCCAGGCAGTATTCCCAATCTGTGGGCAGTATCAGGCCCCACAGCAGTATCTCTAGTCTCTGGGGCAGTGTCAGGCCCCACAGCAATATCTCTAGTCTGTGCCGTGCTCCAAATTGACCTCACCTTATCTCTGAAAGCTAAATAAGCTAGGATCATCAGCAACATTTGGTTAGTATCTAGAGGAAATTTAAACTCTTCAAAAGCTGGTGGAGTAGGCACAAGGAATTGGTTGAAGGCCTGGAAAACTTCCCCCACTGTCATTTTCTCACAGAAAGTACCATTCTTAAAGTAACCCCAAATACACCCACTTAGTGTGTGATAGCCACGTATCCATGTGCCTGCCTTCCAGAGGAAGTTAAAAATCGATGAATTCCTCACCTTATCAGCCCATAAAACAAACTGGATAACAGCCACAGTAGCTTTCATTATAGGGCCCATATTTAGATAAGGGCCTGCAAATGGGCAAAATAAAGCGACAACCACATGCCACCCAAACCAGGATAAGCTAGACCACATGGTCTAACAGCATGCCGGACATGCTGGAACTCCAGTATGAGTTACCAATCAAGGTTTCTATATCCAGTGAACAAGAAATTAGGTCACTTAAGAACTGTTATTCCTTTTTCTCTCAATGCCCTCAAGCCCCACTCTTGGGTACCAAAATCTGTCTTGGTTTTGAAAAGACAGGTATCTGCTAAAGAGGGGCAGGGCCTCTCTTGGAATGGATAATTCAAATCCCCTCCCCTCAAATTATTATAATTTAGAAAATTAAAATGGCTTTCAGGCAGAGATATGGGGATAGGAATAACAGTTCTTTACTAATATGTATAACAAGGCAAACAAACAGTAACAATTACAGCATTAATAGCGAACAGAACCGGGGACCTTGACAGGGCTTGGTTTTCACAAAACCCGGGGCAGTCTGATCTCTTGGGACTCTTGCCTGAGAGCCCCCTTAATTTTCAAAATTATCATAATTCAGCGGGAGAGGGTTTGAATTCCCCATTCTAAGGGAGGCCCTGCCCTCCCTAGCAGACACCTGTCTTTCAAACTAAGACACCAGTGGGGGACCCAAAGAGAGAGAGGGCCCTTGCTTCTGAACTAGAGCAGCCTATCCTTAAAAGACCAGTCCCTGTGGACCAGTGACCCAGGCCATAACAGTTCTGGAAAAATTGTTTTTCTCATGGGTATGTCCCCACTGAATAGCAGAGAAAAGCCTCCTCTCCCTGAGCGACTGAATAAGATTTCGAGTAACAAACTGACCAAAAGCTCCCACACCCCGTCTTCCTGTGCTGTCGGTGGGAAAGTGTAGAGAGAGATAAGATGGAATTGGGCTACAGGAGGTGGGACAAGAACACCATGGCAGCAGAGAGGAGCTTGTCTTTGCCTGACCTTGGGGGGAAGAAATGGGACATGGCAGATGCTCTACGGGTGATGTCTTGAGTGTAAAAAAGTATAAACAACAGCAAATTGAGGAAAGTAAACTGGGAGGATGGGAATCCATAACCTGAAGCCATCACTGGACAATTAACCCCAACATGTAACTGGACCAAAACTTATCAGTGTGAAAACTCATGACCCCATGTCCATCTTGGGTAGAGCCATGACAACGCTCTTGTACTGCCCAAGGTGTATCCTTCAAAGACCTTTAAATAAACACCCACTTTGTTCCTTTAACTGTCTAGCCTCTGTTCTAGGCTGCCTCTCCTGGCATCACAGAGAGGAGCCTGCTGGAGCCTGCCAGACATGATCACCCGCGTATAAGGACATTAATGTGTGTTGCTGACATGGCAAGTGAATAAATACCTGATAAGGAAATTCTGTGTCTTGAAGAAGAGTATAAAACCAGTTTGTTTCTCACAAAAAACATCTCTGTATCCCCACTGATCTGAGTCTGTGCATTAGTCATTCAGAGGAAAGAGGGAGGGGCTGAGGGAGAAAAGTGTTTTACAAGCTTCTTTTATTGCTCATTATCCTGCTCTGACTCTGGTAATAATAAATTTACTTTATACCTTTAAATTGGAACCTGTTTTGCCCTTAGAGTGTTTTTCTCCCAATCCTCATCTCAGCTCATCAACTCTTTGCTAATTTTTTTTCAGGAGGAACAACTTTTGTATGTGCCTGGATTTTGGCCAGGGTCAAAAAACAACACTCACTACCACGAGAACCCAGACGTGAAAGCTGGTTTTTATTGAGTGTTTGGAAGAGTAATATCCTCATTAAAACATCTCTGAGATGTCCTCAGTTGTTCAGTGGGGGCCTTGCACACCGGGGGCTGAGAAAGGCGGCTCTGCAGCAGCTGGATATCGCCGAGAGCCGAGGAAAGAGCCCTTCCCGAGGACACACGGCCAGAAGGAATCCAGCCACAAGAATTACCAAGCCAAACAAAAACACGGAGAATCCAGAAGGACACCGGGAGCTCACACTGTGCCAGAGCAAATGTGAGCCCTGGGGATGTCCAGCCACAGCCACCTCGGGGTGGACATCCACCTTGGGAAGACATTTGAGCTGTGGGACACGTCCCAGTCCCTGCCAGAGCCATGGGAGAAAAGGGCAGAGTCTGCCCCTGGCCCACCCCAGGGCTCTCTACAGGGCCTGCTGGGGCACCATGTCCAGCATTCCTGAGGGGAAACAGATCCCTGTGCCAGGAAATGTGACCTCCAGAGCTCCGAGTGGAGCAGGGGCGGTGCTGGCAGTGGGGACAGGCACTGGGGATGCTCCGTGCCCTCACTGTGGTGGGGCTGGCACGTCCCCAGCTGCTCCATCCCAGCTCCCTGCTCCATCCTGGATTCTGAACATCCCTCTAAGGAACCTTCCTGGAGCACTCCCCCAGCTCCAGTGATGCAGCCCCAGCTCCCCTCTCCTTCCCCTGATTCCCAGGAAGGCACCAGCCATGATCCCAAGGGGCAGAGGCCTTGGAGACTCCCACAGGAGCCAGCTGGGCACCTCTCCCAGCCCTGGTGCAGGATGCAGAGTGTGGGGATTTGTACCGAGCTCCCGCCCCATTTCCCTGGGGCTAAAGGCTGAGTGGGACCCACAGAGAAGGAATGCAAAGAGGAGACCCAGCAGCAGCAGCAGGGAGGAGATGCCCCCAGGGCTGCCCAGAGGTCATGGGCAGGAGAAGGACATGGAGCTGGGAAGGTTGTGCAGGGGGCTGGGGACACGGCAGAGGCTCCTGCCCTTCATGCTCCCAGCAGCTTCTTGACCATGTATCCTGGCATGCTGTACAGGAACAGGGCCACCATGATGATGAGCAGCAGGGCCAGCACGATCTTGATGATGAGCCACTTGTAGCGGGTGCAGATGAGGTTGGACTTGAGCGGGTTCAGGAACCAGATGAACGACGTGTCCGGGCAGCTGCAGGGGAACCAAATATCCATCGTTAATCCATCACCATGGAAAAGGGATTGATGGACCTTAAAGTTCATCTTCCACCTCCTGACATGGGCAGGGACACTTCCCACTGTCCCAGGCTGTTCCAAGCCCCAGTGTCCAACGTGGCCTTGGGCACTGCCAGGGATCCAGGGGAAGCCACAACTTCTCTGGGAATTCCAGCCCAGCCCCTCCCCACCCTCCCAGCCAGGAATTCCTTCCCAATATCCCATCTATCCCTGCCCTCTTGCAGTGGGAAGCCATTCCCTGTGTCCTGCCCCTCCATCCCTTGTCCCCAGTCCTTCTCAAGCTCTCCTGGAGCCCCTTTAGGCCCTGGAAGGGGCTCTGAGCTCTCTCTGGATCCTTCTCCTCTCCAGGTGAGCATCCCCAGCTCTCCCAGCCTGGCTCCAGAGCCGCTCCAGACTCAGAACATCTCCGTGGCCTCCTTTAGCCCCTTTCCAACAGGTCCATGTCTTTCCTGTTCTGGGGCTCGGAGCGGGATGCAGCACTCCAGGTGGGAGTAGAAGCCATAATCCCAGGTCCCTGCCACAGAGAGGCTGCTCCTACTCACTTGGGCTTCTCCAGGGGATCCGGCTCATTTCGAGCCAGCCCAGCAGGGGATTTCTCAGCCTCCTCTGCTGTCAGAAGGTGCAGCTCAGCCTCGACTTTACCCCACAGGGAGCAGAGAGCTGTGCTGAGGCCTGGCACCTGCTCCCACCTCTGCCCCCCAAGCCAGAACGGTCCCAAGGGAACAAAGCCATGCGGGGGGATGCAGGGTGTCCGCAAAGAGCGCAGTCCCCGGGAGGCAAATCCTCCCTTTTCCCCATCCTTACGGTGATCTCCAGCTCATCGTTCTCATCTCTGGCCAAAAATGGCCACCAGCCCTTGACCCGCTTCTGCTTGAAAATGGAGATCATGGGCAGCTCGGCCTCGTTGGTCACCATCTCCAGGCTGCACTTGTTAGCGTAGGAATAAAAACATAGTCACAGCAGCATGGCTATATGCAGTGCTTTTACTGGGCCCAGAGAACGGGGGGTTTCCTTAGTCCCAAATCCGTTCTGGGGAGATACATTCGGATTTACAATTTATACCTTTTAGTTACATGAGACATCAATGATTAATTTTAATATTTTCCATTCTTCTTATTGATCCTACTGAAACATAAGACTTTGAGTTTCGAAAGAATATCACAGTTACAATTGTTCTCTATATTCCTAGGTTATCCCTTGATTGGTCCTAATTACACTTAATAGCTTATACCTACACATGGTCATAGTTGGTTAACTTGTACAAAGCAAAGCCAGCTACCTAGCCCATGACTACGTTTCACTAGCTTGCTGGATTCCATCCACCCCCTGCATAGTTTCTGCTTTCCTTTGAAATCTTGATTCTAAGTGGCTAAGATTTTAACCCTAATATTATCACACTGCTTGGACGTCTTGGCTCCCCGGGGGAAGCGGTTCAGATCCAGCTCGATGGCCCCTGGCAGGACAAAGGGGAGAAACAGAGGTTGGCATGCCAAAAAGGCCAACGCCTTGGCTGGAGATGGGCTGGACCAGCATCTCCTCCCTGGGGAGCAGCTTTGAGCCAGGTCTGGGAGGGGGAAATGAGATGTCTTGGCTACAGAAGCAGTGGAGAAAAAGGATCTCAGAATAATGGAAACATGAATGTTGGAAAAGACTTCTGAGACCCTTGAGTCCAATCTGTGACTGATCCCCACCTTGTCCCCAGCCCAGAGCACTGAGTGCCACATCCAGGCCTTCCTTGGACACCTCCAGGGATGGGCACTCCAAACCTCCCTGGGCAGCCCCTGCCAAGGCCTGACCACCCTTTCCAGGGAGAAATTCCTCTGTGTCCAACCTGAGCCTGCCCTGGCCCAGCCTGAGGCATTTCCCCTTGTCCTGTCCCTGTGTCCCTGCGAGCAGAGCCCGACCCCCCCTGGCTGTCCCCTCCTGGCAGGGAGTTGTGCAGAGCCACAAGGTCCCCCCTGAGCCTCCTTTTCTCCAGGCTCAGCCCCTTGCCCAGCTCCCTCAGCCCCTCCTGGGGCTCCATTCCCTTGCCCAGCTCCATTCCCTTCCCTGGACACGCTCCAGCCCCTGCAGGTCTCTCTTGTCAGGAGGGGCCCAGAGCTGCCCCCAGCACTGGAGGTGCCCCAGCAGTGCCAGCACAGGGGACAGGCACTGCCCTGGCCCTGTTGCCACCCAGGCTGCACAGCCAAGGGGACAGTGGCCTCTTGCCCACCTGGGCACCCCTGGGCTCCTGTCCAGCTGCTGGCACTGCACCCCCAGGAAATCTTCTCCAGCACCATTGAACCCTGACACCCTCTCTGCCAGCACTGCACCTTGTGCTGCACGGCTTCCTCGGGCTCAGGAGCTCCTCAGTGTCCCCTCAAGAGCAGCCAGAGGACCGTTCCCTCTCTGCCCCTGCCAGCCTGGGACAGCAGGAGCACACTCCTGCCTCACCCCCAGCCTGCAGGAACGTGCACACTGCACACTGAAACCATCTGGACTCCTGACTCCATGGCACGAGTGACCCAGCCAGGGCTGATGTTTTACAAAGTCCAGCTGCGTACCCATGAAGGAAGTTTGTTTCCACATTTCTTCAAATCCCCAGGAGGTGCCATCTTAAGCTGTGCGTTGTAAAATCTGGGTTTGTTTCCAGATTTTCTGGACATCTGTAGACACGCTATCGCTCTGAGCAATGAATACACAGCAACTGGAGTTAATGACAGTGCATATTCCTCCTTGGGATGCTAAAGCAATGTCTAGTGCCATTTGGTTTTTTAAAACACCTTGTGACAAACTCTTGACTTCTTCCCAAGGGGCTTTGGCCCTTTTAATTCTCTTTTAATTCTTCAACAATGGAGCCATGATTTTACCATGTCCAGTTTCAAGGCAGTGAAAGTTGTCAGGAGTACTTGGAAAGGTCCCTTCCACTTTGGCTGAAGTGGAGCAGCTCCCCAGCAATTCAAGCAGACCCAATCTCCTGGTTGGAATTCATGCCCTGGTGTGTCCAATCACGTCAGTCTGGTGATCACCACTGCTCCCTGCAAATCCTGTAAGGTTTTACTAAAAGAAATGAGGTAATTATTCAAATCGACCCCTCCTTTTAACATGTGTGTTTCCTGCATGTATTCTTCAGACCCAGCTGCTTTGTCCTTGCACGCCATCTCCTCTGCTCCCACAGACTCCGGGACATCCACAGGGACATCATCTTCACTCTGAGGAGAGGGAAGAAGGTGACATTGTTATAAATAACTATGGAGTTGCTGGCTTTCACTATTTATTGGCTATTGCAATTATTTTGATAAAGCACAGTTTGTAATCACCTTTGAACTACTTTTGATATAGTGTAATTGTCCACCATTTATGGTTAATACCCTAATCCCAGTGTAGATTGTATATCTTAGTGTGATAAAATATTCTAGTTTGGATCTGCAAAATATTAAAATAGACTATGTCCTGTGTATTAAACATTAACTTTGCAGAGTAATTGTATTTGAAATAAGAACTGATGCTTTATTGTTGTAATACTGAAAATACTGAAATGGCTAATGTTGATGAAAGTTGTTAATGGATTAAAATGTATGATAACACTGAAAAGAACCAGCAAATAACACTGAAAGAGCAAGGAGGAATCCACGACTGACCCTTCAGCTATCAATAACTGTCAAACCACAGACCAGGGGGCCTCTGAGAAATAAAAACAAGACTCGCAAAATCACATCTGCATTGTGGCACGTACTCTAGATGAGGTCAAGGGTAGAACTAAGCTAAAGAATTCCCAGAACATGTAAACTCAAAGGAATGTTTGAATCTGTATAATCTTCATGAATATGCATTTACCAATGCAAGAAAAGGTATCTAAGAAGAGTCGTTTATTAACTTGTGCATCTGGCTCTGGCTGTGCACCCAGCACTGTTAATTTTGTTTTATCCTTATTATGGGATTATGCAAGAGGACAGGACCACTGAGAGACATTTTAAAGCACATTTATTGCTGCAGTCTCATGGAAGGGTGAGAACATCTTTGGCCTTTGCAGACACATGGTAATATTTCTTAGGTTTTGTTGTTCATTGGTTGTTAAGTTTATGTCACCCTTCAGCCCCATTCACCATATATGCACACCTCCTACAATGTCTTCCTTCCCTTGAACCCCATTGGGTAATTTTGCTGCACTGTTCCACCCCTGTTATCCATTAGTGCCCCCAGTTCATATTTACCCCTCTGCACCACTTTTCCTATTCCTATTGGACCCTGACTCTCAGAACCGCCCAATTTGTCACATTTATAACCCTGTGCCCTTGGCCCCCTCCTCGCTCTTCTCCCTGTATTTTATTCAAGGCTGCTGCATCCCTAAACCTCTACTCTGTGTCCCTGGACCCCTTGCTATTCCTGCTGTGCTCCTGAATAAACAGCTTTTGGATCTTCAAAGGAGAAGCCCATCCCTTGGCTCAGCCGTCGGCCATTTTGTAGCAGCGCCTCAGAGACGCCAGTCGCTCTCTAGAACCCAGGCATCGCTCTCAAGGTGCTACAAGCTCCATCTGCTAATAATTCATCACTCTTCTAATCCTTCTTCTAACCTTCTTGCTAACTCTTAATAGATATTGCTTCTATTCTAAACTCTTAATCATTAGATATACATATTGCTTCTATCCTTCTAACTAAATTCTTACCTTTTAATTCTTTTAACCCCTTGATTCAGTTTGACACCGGCCAAGCCAGGCACCCACATAAAAAACTATTCACTCATTCTCCTCCGCTATAAGTGAGCAGACGAGAGGGAAAGAAAAAACTGAAGAGCTCATGAGGTGAGATAAGGATTAGGAGAAAACACTAAAGGCAAAACTGGCTGAAACAATAGAAAGAAGATGTACTAACATAATTAAAGGAGGACAAGAGAACTAAAAGAAACCTTTAGAACACCGTTTTTCCTCCCTCCAGCCCCTTCTTTCTTCTCACCGTCTGCACAGAGACCGGTCATGGGAGTCTTTAGTCAGATTCTTAATGCTAAAAATCCTTCTCCTGTTTGCTTAGGGAAAGGAGTTTCCTTTTCCTGCTGTGCATGGGGTCCTTTCCCCAAGAGACACTTCTCTGTGAACTTTTTCCGCAATGTTATTAATTTCACAAGTAGCAGTCCCCC